>JANHFT010006848.1:0-12544 GCA_032467955.1 Pseudoxenodon macrops | reverse complement strand
CCACTGATTAATTGTTCTAACTGTCAGGAAATTTCTCCTTAGTTCTAAGTTGCTTCTCTCCTTGATTAGTTTCCACCAATTGTTTCTTGTCCTACCCTCAGGTGCTTTTCATAGAGTTAATTAAATCTCTCAGTGATCTGAGACACTTTTCAGGTTTCTCACCACTTGGACTAAATGACCAAATACCTTATCTTCTAGAGTTTACTTTTTTATATTTACTCTCCCTCCCTTTCCTAGTGTCCCTACAATCTCTCTTAGTCACATTCACTGTGTTGTATCTCATTATCTCATTAGGGTTACGAACACCATGTTCGATGATAATAAATATGTGTTTGCCTAAACATACATAATCTTCTAGCGGGAGTTGAGATTACTGACTTTTTTAATTTGTTGGCAAGAGAAGTGACTTTGTCCTTTTAACTTAACAACACCTATGAGCAATTGTTATTCTCCTGACAACTGTTAGTATAGAGAATAAGGAAGATGACCCTGATAGAGATATGCGCAAAATATTGCTGAAGCAAAATAAAAAGTGTGTGTGTGTAGGAGGGGGGCGCGGACATTTTTGAAAGCCAGAATAATGAGAAAAGTGGATTGAAAGTTGATCAGGCAGAGTATAAGAGGAGAGGCAAGGAATATTGCAAGGAGGTCTGTCTACCTAGTGGGGCTGACAATCAGTTACTGTTGCTGTATCTAGTTAGATACAGAATGATATGCTGGCTTTATTAAACAACTTTATACTATACACAACAACAAATGTATTAAATATTGGTGACATGCACATCAAACATATCACAAAACATGCACAGCAAAAGCATCTGGACAGAAAATCTTTGTTGCATAGTTAGCTACTTAAAGTAGGAGAACTTGGTATGTACCAGATGGGTATAGTACACATGATTTAACTTGAAATAAATCTGATATTTATATGCTTTCTCAGCAACTGTTTAAGAGTAACTGCAATTCATAGTTCATAATATGCATGCTAGTGGAATTTCACATTGTGTATATTATTCTCCTGCCTTATAGAAATTGTATATAACTTCAGTTTCCATGAATCCATCACACAAAATAATATATTTTGGAAATTGAATCACTTCCCCACAAATGTCCCAAAAATGAAGGAAAGCTTAATTTCATAAGCAAAAAAAACCCCTCCAAAATAAAGATATATTTTAGTCAAGTAAGCTGTCCATAGTGCACTTGAACCAATAAAAAATTGGAGGTTAGATATTAATATTAAAGAATGTCCTAAGATGCAGTTGACTTTGGTGCTTATGTACAGTACCTCACGTTTGCAGCATATTTATGAAAAAAATGAATCTTCTCATGCACAATGGATAAATTTCAGTATTCTATTTCAGAATAAAACAGTGAAAAACAGCTGAAAATCTGGGACACTTGTACTTGAAAAACACGTGGATCTTCTCATATCTTACCAAATTAGTACCTGAAGATGCAAAGAGCCTCCAACAGAAAGCATCATCTCTAATAATGCTTCACCATCACTGCTTCAACTGCCCTAAAAGCAAAGCAAAGATGTTTCCATGGTAGCACATGTGGATACATTAAATCTTAAGTGTTTTTGCTTCCATATACATCCTATTAATTTAATTTAATGTTTTTTTTTAAATAATGCACTCCAAAGCAGACATAGTAATTTTTAAAGAGTGCACATTAAATTGATGTGGCTCAAAATTGCAAGACATAGACTGCTTTAAGCTGATTCTATAGATGTAGAACCAAACTCCATATGAACAAAGGTAAATTCCAAAGGCAGTTTAAAGGATGATGTGATTCTTCCTCCAGAAAGATAAATGCTATGCTCATAAACCTGGTAAAATTTCTTTATGAAATGCCAGGATGGAAGGGGGTGCAGGAGAGAAGGAAGTCAGTTAACTGTCAGCTGTATTTACAGACATCAGCACCCTGTATAGTAAACTGACTATTATATCATAATCTGTCTTGAATTACTCACTCCACTCTTGCTTTCTGTTACATCAACAGACAAGACACAGCTGAGTGAATAGTTTCCTCAGTTTACATAAACTCTCTTTGTATAAGATCTCCAATCTATCTGTCAAAACTTTAGTTGGATTTATTGATGTCTGCAAATGTCATCCAATTCTGTCCCGAAACAATAAAGTTACAGGCACATTTCTGACAATAAGAACAACAATCAGAATTGAAAGGAACTTAACTCCAAAATCTTTACAACTATTTGTCTGAAATTGCTCATGTTTTTGCAAAGGTCACCTTTACATTTTAGTTTTTATTGTCACTATTTCTTTCTCTAATAATAGGGGAATTAATGAATGTTTCCCACTCATGTCTGTCTGTCTGTCAAAGCCAGCTGCTGTGGCCTAGAGGTGGAGCTCTTGCTTCACAATCAGGAGGTTGTGAGTTCGATCCTAGGTAGAGGCAGATGTAGGGTCTTCTTCTTGGGCAGGGGGTTGGACTAGACGACCTGCAAGGTCTCTTCTAACTCCAAATCTGTTTAAAAAAATAGAGTCAAGTGATAAATTTATTAAGGTTGTATATTGAATTACTCTAGATATGCACTAAGTATTTTTGTATTATTTCTACCTTATTTTCAATTTAAGCATAGTTAGAAATTACGGATTTTTTTTCTTTTGCCCTTCAATTCTCTTTTCCCATCTTCATTTCATTTCATATTTAAACAATTGCAGGCAGTATATTTTTCTTGTAACAGCAAGAAAAAAAATGTAATCATGGCCTTCTAAAGAAATGACAAGACTTCTCAAAAAAACACTCTTCAGAAATGATGATTAGATTTAACACTGACTTGAAAGCACCTTAGCTAGAGAATTAAAAACATGGATAATATATTTTGAAAAATGAGGGGGGAGGGAGGGAGTGAGGAAGAAAGGAAGGGAGAGAGAGAGAAAGAAAGGGAGAGAGAAAGAGAGAGAAAGAGAGAAAGAAAGAGAGAGAGAGAAAGAGAAAGGGAGAGAGAAAGAGAAAGAGAGAAAGAAAGAGAGAGAGAGAGAGAGAGAGAAAGAGATATTTTCAGATAATCTTCACTTTATTATATTAAAACCATAAAGATCACATACCTGCTGGTTTTGTGATAAAAAAAATTAAAGTATCTAAGTTAATGAACATTTTCAATAATATTTAGATTTCCAAGTCATAAGTAGATGGCAAATCTGTCTGTCTTTCTCTCCAGAGACCTGCTTTAATAGGTTTTCCTATAGTTAAGAGGTGGGATTACTTCAATGGAATAATTGCAGGTCACATTTCTAAATAGAAAATATTTCTAAATGTGCTTAAGAGAGATAAATGTAAGGAGGAGAAAGAGATTTCAGAGACACATATTTTTGTTTTGTTTTGTACTGCAGTGCCATGCTTTGCTTTTTAGTTGTGTGGCAAAGACTCAAATAAAGCTGGGATATTGTCTGCAATAACATTTCTAGTGATAAATTAATCATATGCAATTAGTTACTTAAAGTAGACTTTTTAAAAGTTGAGGCTTAAAACTAATAATTGCCACATTTACATAATGCTACCAAACATGAATAGTGATGATTGTGGTGTTAATACCAGCAATTCTTCTTGGAAGCAATTAAATTTGGCACTACTATCATTACCTAATGTGTTTATATCAGCTACTGTAATTGTTTTTTTGAAAGCCATAAATTTCTTGAGTTAATTATAAACAAATTGGCATGCTTAATTAATGGAACCACTAATAATTCACTCCCTCATACATATTTGAGTGATCTGTAGTAAGCAGCAGAGATATAGTTAAGCTAATGAGGCTAAGTACAGTAACCTTGTTAATAACAAAAGCAGGGCAAGAGTTTTAAAAAGAAGACAGGTTAAGTGCAAGGCACTAGTGGAATATTTTCTGGGTAATAAGACGAAATCATGTTAGCACCAAATTAACTTGTTTACTTGATTTAACAAGGGGGTATTATAAGAGTCAAAAGGCCTATTGCCATACAAATCTATTAGAAGCCATAATGACACCAATGTCATATCACATGTACAAAATAACACACATCAAAAACCTGTTTCAAAAACTCTATATGGCATAAAAGTTTGACAGTTGGAGATATCTTCAGGTTTTAAAAGAAAAGCAACAGAAATCAAATCATAAGAAGGCTTGGTTGACTTCACACATTGTATTGAGGTATGTATACCTTTTTTAATAACCAGTTTATTCTATGAATCACAATTGGTTAAACTCATACCATAGTCTAATCATTAAAGCAAACAAATTATTTACACTGTACTTGAACTCGCAGTAATCCCACTCCAGTGTTGGAAGTACTCTTTTTTTTTTGCATTGTTATAAAGTCTACAAGAGATTTTTATGCATGTTTGATAGAACACACTTAACTCTTTCCTGAAATCTAGAGTATAAAAAATGCATGCCTTTAATTATTAGGGATAATAATTCAGTCTACTCAGTTGGATATTCAGTGTTTAAGCTATTACTTGTGACAGCATTGTATTGGAAGAGAGACTACAATTTGTAGTTCCATTCCTCTTTCTCTGGTTTTCGAATCAATAAATAGCTAAACAATCTTAATAAAGGAGATAATTTCATTTTGAAACATAAGTTTTGCGTGTTTTAAACAAACTTGTTTCCAATTCAATAAACTCAGTGAAGAATAGTTTAAGTCACTTTTTTTAACTTACATAAGGCAGGAAAGTGTCTCTAATCTAAAATCCTCCCAAAGCATCCATTCACCACCAAAATGTAGTTTGAGAGCTCAACTATTGGAAAAGCACATGCCCACAAAAGAATGTTAAAGAAAAGTACCTTTTGGTTCTTGGTCTGTGATACTTTGGTTTGGAAAGGGGAATATTAGATCCAGGAATGACAACTTTAAATCAGAATGACCTTTGATTATGGTTGATATATCCTGGATTGAGGGGGTGTGCCTCAGCCTTTTAAAGACGCTAAAGCCATCGCTAGAAACCACCCTGATGGACAGTTTTTATCCGGTATCCAATATTTTTAGGGAAGGTTGCTGAGAATGTCCAGCAGCTCCAGAGGATTCTGGAGACATTTGCATGACTGTGTTTGTCATCACCATGATCGGTTCTGGATTTTTTAATATTATTGATTTTTAATGTTATGTGCCACCCAAACACATTGTGTGTGAGTTGAACAGCTATATAAATCTCTTTAATAAATTAAATAAAATACATCCTTGTCACACTCCTTTCTGCATTTTTACAGTGTCAGAGGGAGCTCCAAGGTGTTTGCACTTCACTCTTAGGGTGAAGTTAGAATATAATTCTTGTGTGACATCGAGAAAAGCACCTATCAATAGTTGTATTTTTTAATTTATCCCAAAGGACATTCCTGGATACTGAGTTAAAAGCTTGTTTGAAATCAAGGAAAGCCATGTAGAGAGATACTTTGTTTTTGTAATATATTTTTGCACAAGATGATTGAAGACCAAAATAATCTCCCTTCTTCCTGTTCATATTGGATTGAACATATTGTTTCTAGCCAGTCTTGTAATTTAGAATCTAAGTCTTTAGCATATAACTTGCTAATAACTCTAAAGGTTAATATGCCTGTAGTTATGTGGCTCATTCTTACTGCCTTTTTAAATAATTGGGACAATAATTACCATCTCCCAATCCCTTGGAATATAACAGGTCTGATCTATAAATGTGAAGAGAGATGCTAACAAGGTACTCACCAACTAGAATTCTTTTAATTAATTTGGGCATAACACAATCAGCACCAGAAGCATGATTGACCTTAAGTGATTCTATCAATCATGATGCCTCTTGCACTGTAATTGATGGCCAATTATCTGTCCAATCCAGGCCATGTAATCCTAGCCTTTGGGTTGGTGTAGTGAGCTCTGGAGATGACCTTGGAGAAGCCATCCAACAACAACAAGGACAAAAAGACATGTTAAAACCGGGGAGTTAGGAAATATTAGAAATAAGACTCAGAGTTGCTTTTTGTTGGCAGATTTGCAAGCTTCCATTACTAGAGCCTCTCTCAATAAAACAGAGCTCTATTTTTCCTGTGGAGTCAGTCTACCTCATGGGGCTGACAGCTGAATATTGCTCTAGCAACAGTATGTTTTGTGACTGCTTCTCTGAGAGTAGCTAGCTGCTAGTCATCATCTGACCAGAAAAATCAAAGTCATCATAGGGACGAGCTTCTCTTTTGCTGAGAAAGGTAAAGCAGAGGATACACTGGGGAAATCAGTAAGCTGCAAGGACCACAGTGTCTCCATGCATGTCTTAAAGTGAAGCCCTAGAGACAAGCTTAAATAGGCTTCTGTCTGTCACAGGTCTGTATATATGTAACTTTCTACTTCTGTTTGTTAATCTTTAATACAGAACGATGAACCAAATTTAAATTCCCACTCAGATATCTTTGTGTGACATTACTTTAAGCCTAGATGCTTTGAACACAGTGTAATTAACATCTTTTTATGGTTGACCCCATTGGGTCCCTAGAAACACTGATGTCAGTAAAGTTAATTGAAACAAATATTTCATTACCAGATTAATTTTAGTGCTCACAGCCTGTGTCCCTAGGAAACGTCATGGTCCAAGGTGATTGGAATAAGAGTGTTTTCTAACAGACAAGCAGCAAACAGTACCCCAATCAAGGAACTGCCAAACAAGCTAACAGTAAACAGCCCAACCAAAGAACCATCAAACCCACTCTCCCATTATCTAATTGACAAGAAAGCAACCAAACTCAGAGAGCACCAAGGACCCCTCATTTCAACTCCGAGCTACAAATATTATCCTTTATTGTTATGGAATTTTATTGAACTCAAAGCATTTATTCTCATGTAAGTGTGTGAAGCATTAGTTTCTAGTCTGTGAATCAGAAAGAGTGTCTGATAAAATGACTAAAAACCATCCACAGGAATGGAATATAAGCACCCTGATGACAAAGCCAAGATAAATGTGTAACTTTATTTAGACAGGTGCATGCAGTTTGTCACTGTAAAACAGATCAATGGTTTTCAAAATTAAAACATTCTACATCTGTCATGGTTCTTTTTATCAAGCATTTTTATGAGTGTCAGGAGAAAGACCAGGGTGAAACCCTCCCCCACTCCCCATTAAAATAAATCCAAGAGAGAAGATAGAAGGCTTTGATTTGGTTTGCTCTGATTTTTGTTTGAAGTGTTAACTTTGATAAAAGTGATTATGGTCCTTATCAATGCTGTTATCTTAAGATCTGCTCACCCTTTCAGAAACTCAACAACTTGGTATTTGTTTTTACTCATCCTTAATGAACGAGTACTGGTGCAGATGGTCAATGAGTAATCAGACATTTCTAGCAAGCTTAGACGCATTTCAGGTTATTATTCCATATGTTTGGGGGCTGAGAACTATTCTGGGATGGCCCAAGACATTTTGTTATTCAAGGCAGCTGGTGTTCCCTATCATTCTTACTTTCAGTGCTGAAAGTAGAACAGATTCTCCCACAACAACTGAAGGCAACAGGCAAACTTGAGAGGTACAAAATGGATTCTGTGTCATGCACAAAATGGACACTGTGTCCACAAGATACAGAACTGGCTGGAGATTCAGAAGCAATAGGTGAATGAGCATGGCTAGTACCTCTACATCTGCCACCTAAGGCAGTTGCTGATCCATTCAAAGAAATGTAAGTAGAATTGACCTTGGAAAGTCAAAATTACAAACATAGAAGTCATGAACAATATGGAGAAGACAATCACAGTAGTCCAATCCAGGCAAAAGCAGAGATCCAAATAAAACATCATAAAACAAAATCCAGGCACAGGTTCAAGAATCCAGGACTAAATTGGAGATAGACACTCTGCTCAGAATTTATATTCAAAAATGATAGAAGACTTTACTCACTTTTAGCTAGGGTTCATTGGTTCTTAGTGTATGGTCAGCTTAAGAGAAATGCCTCCATCTCAGGTAATCTTTTACTTTTAAGTAATCCACCCTATGAAGCGCACAATATTGTTCTGATTACTGTTCTGCAATATAGCAATAACAGAATTTTCATGGGCTTGGGGATTGAGAACTGTCTTCAAAGTCAGGCAACTGGGCTGCAATTTCAGAAGAAATGTAGGGCGCTTGTTCTGCCTCTGCATTTCTGGTCATTGGGGCAAATATTTCCCCATCCCTTGGAACCAATGTCTCCTCATCCAAATTTCTTCCTCATACTCTGATTCAAAGTGATTGTGACAGTTGCCTTATTTTGACTGTTTCAGTTGCCCATTGTGTTCTTCTTGAAAAATAAGAATTTTGAACTCTGGAACAATGTTTGCCTTGTTTGCTGTATACCGCTATTCTTAGATTTGATTTGATTTGATTGCAAAAACAACACTTTGATTGCAGAAAGAACAGACTGCTATGTTGGACTTCTGTTTCAGTTTCTTCCTAAAACATGTCTTGCACATGGAACTCAAGCATACAGTTCTTCCTAAACATTATCAAAGCAATTTGGGAAGAATCAGAGAAAGAAAAAGATTGTCTTATGGCCATTTCACTATCTCATGTCGTTGACCAAAACGTATGAGGTAATTTATGTGAACTTCAGCGCAACCTATCAAACCTGTTTGGTGAGGAAAATGCCTTCTAATCTATTTGCCCAGAAAGATTATTTCAATATGAAAGTAAGATGAATAATGATGGCTATTTATTTGGTCTAGTATCTTATGAAAAATAACAAAGATCACTTAAGTCAGTATAAGCAGGTGAGATAAAGGCTTTCATAAATATTCTAGGCCCATCTTCTAAAACCATGGTTTAAGGCAAAATTTGCAAATGTAATGTAAACTTCACCTAAATTGAAACTTCTAGTTAGGAATTATCATTGTAGGAACAAAGAACACTGGTTAATGACTTCCATGTTCAGATATGTAAAACTTGACCCAGAGCTATTTTCTAATATCAGCCTGGTTAGTCTGTCTCTTTAGCTGCTTTTCGAAACCAGCCAATTCTCAGATGTGGGTCTCTTTATTTTTATATTCCTGCCACAGGAGGCCAACTTCTCTGTGTTTGTGTCATATGAGGATTTTCAATAGAAGCTATTTGAACATTTTTCTTGTAACTGTCATTCTCCAGGCTGTTTTTCAAATGTCACTATTCTGTGAAATGAAGAAGAAGAACAAAACGGAGGTATAGTTAATTAATGTGCTTGAACATCACTTTCCAGACTCAGAACTACAGAAAGCTGAATATATATGTTTTTGCTGGAATCTTGAAAATGTTTATTGTTATTAAGATTAGGAAAATGTATTGTATTCATTTAGTTAGCCAGACTAGTTAGCCAAACAAATAGATGTTTATGATATTAATTAATGTTATATAACCAGTAAAACACTCAGTAGGGAATAGTCCATAATCAAACTGTACACATACTGATAGATACAATTTACAATTTAAAAAGCAGTCCAGGACCTGAAAGATAGTCATTAAATTGTGATCAGCTAATATGAAATTGCTTTAGGAAAGGTGTAATGGACTTGGTACAATAAACAAAGGTACAGTAAAATAAAATATATTCAGTATTTTCTATCATTCCTAGTTCACAAGAGGTACATTGCTATTATAACCATCAAAAATGATTCAAAAGGTGAAAACAATGGTTTGGGGTTGGGGTTTTTTTTAGGGGAAAAAAGACACATTTGATTGTTGAAGCAGAAATGTAATAAGATGTAAAATAGTCATTGGTATTCATCTGAATGATGCATGAACAGCTCCTGAAAATCATAACCATAATGTTACCAAACACGTGAAATAATATTGCTAGCTTAATTTAATTTAAATTAATTCAAATTAAAGATTTCTGTTGCTGGTCCCAATCTGATTGTCTTGGAATCATACAGAAAAGATCAGCATAATTAATTGTCACACAGATTTGTGAAGTGTTAAAACATGAAAAATAACGAGAATAATAATGATTATTATCTAAGCAGATGCTATATTGCCTGTTTTAATGAACACAAAAGAGGCCTATTAAGCTGTGGGTGTTTTTACAATGTTATTGACAATATTTGCTGTCATTCCACCAAGACAACATAAAATAAAGGAACTTCTCAAAGCAGCTTTTCTAAATCCAACAGCCTTTGGAGAATACTTTAGTTTAATATTTCACAACTGTCAAAGTTGACTTTGAAGCCTTTTCTAATCCAGCATATTCCCCTGCCCCCAATTTAATGTGATCGTTCCTTGGGGATCACACTAAAAATGTTGAGATCTGGGATTAATCCCTGTTTTGAGAATCATTATCATTTTCCTTGTGAATACAAAGCCCTTCTGTTATACCTGGAATTTACTTACTTATATCCTTACTTGAAACAATAGCCTTACTTCTTTCATTGGTTCAGTTTGTACATTACTTCTAGGTAATGTAACTGAATAGAAATGAAGCTTTCCTTAATGGAAGACAGGAACTTTTTCCTCATAACAATGGCATCTGGGAATTTTTGCAGAGATAAAAATATTAAAGTGGGGGCAATGGGAGCTGATTATCTCTGAATCAAGAACAGTTATGCTGAGTCTCATAAAACTAAGATTTGCTTGCTTTTCAAGAACCTTTGACATATACACTAACACCTTCATTTTAAATTCAGAATGACTTCTTTGGTTTAATCAGTTCTTAAAATATAATTTCATTAGACAGAAAGAAATCAAAAGTTCACTTACATGAACTGCATGAAAGAGCTGAAATAATATATAGTAATAAAGAAATCACTCAATGGCAGCATTTACTTGCTATGGAAAAGCAAAACAGTGAGGTACTCTGCTTTACCATGACTACACTGTTTAGTTGCTTCTGTCGAAGAAGCTGAGCAATTTATGACTTGTTTGCTATAACATATAGAACAAGGACTATGTTCTATCTCCTCCAAATAAGCACTATCACAACCATTCTCCCTCCAAAGCTTACCACATATCTACAAGTGCAACCAAGATAATTTCAGTCCCATATCCCAGCCTGAAACCTGGCTGGAAGAGGTCCAGTTAATCTGTTTCACCCACCTTTTCAAAAAAAGGTGCTGAAGACAGGGATAATGTTTTATAAAGCAGTTAGATCTAGAGATGGCTTCTTGAGGAGAGGGTGGCCACCTTAATGGATGAGGGAACTGCCTCCTCTCTCCAAAATGCATTAATCACTGTCCATATCCAACCACACCTTACCCAGTCTTGAAGGACCTGAATCCCACACTGACATGGGAGAACTTAGAGTGGCAATATAAGTTGTGAGGTGTAATATATTACCACATTCCTGTGTTTCTGCAGGATAGGCACAGCTCTTAGGCCTTACCCTAGTTGTTTCTGAGATGTCCATACCTTCATCTTCTTACCAAATGATGGAATGAAATTGAAATGTGCACATTTCAAAACCCAACAATGTATTTCTTCCTGGAGCATATTACAAAAAAGGATAAGATTATCTCAGGATTAAGAACTATTTCAGGATAAATTGGCATTCACAATGTCCGTTGCTTTCTTCCTTTCCTGTATGTCTCTATTAATTCTGAATGTCACATGAAGCATATGAAATATGGTTCATGAGCTTCCATATATTGCAATAAGAATTGCTTGCTCTTGTTTTCTGAACAGCTCATCGTTCCTATTTTAGAAAAAAAAAGAAAAATATTTTTATTCTTATGCTCCCTCTTCTATTTTCCCTTAATTTTATACTCCACTTTTTCTTTTCAAATATGTACCTTACTTATGGAAGTATTAGCAACCAAATATGCAGTAAATAAATCAATTTATATTCCCAGGTTGCAGCACAAAAATAACCTTGCTTGATCTCAGAAAAGCTAAGCAGACTCAAACCTGGTTGACTCATTGCTAAACTGATTTGCTTCTGTTGACAAGAATGACACCTTTGCAATAGCTTAGCATCATAGAACATTATTTGAGATGGCTCTATTTTTAAGAGAAGAATAGTTCTTTAAAAACACAGCCCCTCATAATAGCTATTTTTTCCTAGCTTCCTTTGAATGATCTAATTTAATTGAGTGTTCTTTCTCCTTTCTCATCTCTGATTGTTCTATTAATAGGAAAGCTATGAATGGATGACAATTCCTGAAAGTGTAACAGCTGAGAAGTGACACTTTAAATGGGCAGAGGAAGTAAATAATGGCTTCAGTTACAATCTGGGTTATGCTGTAGTGTTGGGAGGTAAATTTGCAGATTTTTCATAGCACCCAGACTCTAGGTGCTATGAAATAGCAATGAGGGTGCCTCAGATCAATGCGTAGCCCCAAAAGCTATAGCTGCAGCTACTGTGAACTTTTTGGAAAACAGACTTTTGCTGTGAGGAGAATATCTACTAACCACACAGCAATTACCAGAATTCTTTCCTGAAACTTCCTGTTAAATGGTAAGGATAATGTAGGGCCTCACTTTTCCTAAGAACTTTCCAGCCTTGGTTTTATTCAATCTGTACAAAAAAGGATATGGCGTATGAATACAAATATACCTTTTATTTCTTTCCTCTTCTCATTACATATTTGGTATTTAAATATATATATATATGTAGGTATTTTGTTGTTCGGGTTCTTTCCCATGTAGAATC
>JANHFT010006847.1:353498-364009 GCA_032467955.1 Pseudoxenodon macrops | reverse complement strand
AATTATTTTTTCTGCAGTTCTGATTATCCTCTGAAGTCTGTGTCTGTCTTGTTGGGTTGCAGAACCAAACCAGACAGGTATAGATGTAATAATACTAGTGTTACCTAGTATCTTGTAAATCGATAGCGATACTCTGTGTAGCAGTAAAATATTTCCCCCAATCTGATTAACTTTATTCCTAACAGATGCAGTAAAAGTGTGGCATAGTCAGCTGGATGCGGTAGAAAACTGGTGGTTTCAAACAAGTCAGAAACTTGTGGATATAAAGATCTACAGCAAACTATACCAACAAGGTAAAGTTCATTATAACTTTCAGAAGTCATATGTCAAACACAAAGCCCAGGGGCCAGATCCAACCTGCGGGGTACTTAGATCTGGTCCATGGGGCCACCCTGGAAACAGCAAAAGACTGGCCTGCGGTGCTTCTGCCAGCAAAAACGGGTTCCCGAGCTCTGTTTTTGGCTGCCACAGCCTTCTGCAACCCTCTCCCAGTAAAAAGGAGCTCAGGAGGGCTGCATGTCAAGCTGGCCATCCTCACCTTGGCCACGCCCACCCCAGCTCCCCCGAGGTCACACAACCCTAATGTGGCCCTCAGTGAAATCAAGTTTGACACCCCTGTCATGGGGGGATACCTGGACTACATAGAACAATAACATTTTCTTTGGTACCTTTTTGGGTAAAGCAAAACTTTTAAGTTTTAAGCATACAAAAAGTGGGATGTTCTCTAAGCGTCAATCCTGAACAAGGATATGACCGCCATTGTTTTGATTGAGAACCTCTCTCTCCCTTAGGCATAGGCTAAGTAAGACCCTTCTGGAAAAATAGTGTCTGGAAAAATAGTACCTGTCATATATTGACTTGTTCTAGCTGTTGAAATTGGTGAGATATGTGTCAGAAATATCTTCCCAAGTCAACAGCATGCCACCCAGGTTGCCAAGTAGATGCTTCCTTACTTTACTATATTATGCATTGGAAATAGAACTGAAGCAATTATTTTTTTGTTTTGTGGTTTCTAGGTAGAAATGGTTGTTCGGAAAAGCACGGGGGATGCAGCCAGATCTGTTTACCAAATCCGCAAGGACGAAGCTGCTGGTGCACCACCGGGTACATTTTAGAACGCGATACGATGTGCATCAAAGCCATGAGATGCTCAGAGCCTTTTCAAGCCTGCTCAGATAACAGCAAATGCATTGTAAAAGAACAAGTCTGTGATGGAAATCTTGACTGTCATGATGGATCTGATGAGTTGAATTGTAAGTATGAAAATCTGTACTTAAACAATCTAGAGAGATGAATGTTTGGGAAGCAGCTCATTAATACCCGAAGGATGGATAGCTGTTTTAAAATTGATTTTTGTTAAATGTTAAAACCAATTGTTTATTTAACACAAATGCTTTTTATAAACTTCTGAATGTTGGATATGCTGATTGCATTTACTGAAATAAAGTGCTTTCCTAGTAGAAACAAATGCTTCCCTCAGCTCTAGATGTATAATTTAAGCAGCTTTATGCTTATTATCCACATTAACATTTTTGAAATCATAGTTCACAAGACCTTTTTTCTTCTTTTTAAAAAAAAGATTTAAGTTATCTAAACCATCAGAGTGTTAATAATATATACAATAGTTCTATAATGTAGCACCTGCCTTTTATGACGATATAATGAAACAGTATTTTAAAAGTAAAAACAAGAGAAGGATATTCACATTAGAAGGGTGTGCTTCTTTTAACAAGATGTGGTTTGGAAATAAATGGCTATTTCATAAAATAGGCTGCAGTGTCCATTTCAAAGTAAGATTCACACCTCCTATGACTAGCTTGGGGAAATAACAAATGGCTGTAGTTTCTACATAGCAATGATTACTCAGAAATTAATAAGGGATTAACGCATCAGATTTTTAAATCTCCCATCAAACTCCCCAGTTCAAGTTGCTTTGTTTTGTTTTGATATCAAATGGCTGAAATAGTACATTAGTCAAATCTAACATACTGTGACATGTTTAAATTACGTAGTCATTTTTGTTCCTCTTCCTGGAAACTATAAACAAGGGATTAACGCTTCCCAACATTCAGCATCATATTTAAAAGTGCAGTTCTCTGCAGTCCTTTCAGAAAGCAGTAGAGTGGTACAAATATAATATGAATAAAGGCATCAAATCAAAATCAGATCTTATTTTTTACAGTCTTGTATCAGCACAAAAAAATTAAACATTAAAATAAAACAGAACAGAACCAAACAGAACAAGGCATAGAAATATATTACATTTGATGGTGAAATCAATGGGTGGTCAAAATCTGCCTAATTTTACAGACAGTATAACAAAATTTAGCTACGTTCAGTGAAACTCCATCATATTGATCCAACAATAATAGTTTTACTGCACATAAAAAATGATCAGAGTGTCCTGGATATTTAATCAGGTAAGGTGTTATGAGTCTGTGAATCCCTACAGAAGAGGCAATAAAGGGAATAAGGGAAAATAAACTTCAGTGAACGGTGATCACATTTGAACTGGGGGTCAGTCTGCCAGGCTAGCTGAAATAAAAGCATTGCCTGTTTTTTAAAGGTTATCTGTATGCTACTGTACATCTTATTTATCAGACAAGGAAAATGTGATGGGTTAGCTTTTATTTATTTAAATTTAGGTGCCTCCTGACCCCCAAACTAACTATAGGCAGCTCACAATCTAAAAATAATAAAAACACAATACAGAACAAAACAAGATGGGATTCAGTTGCTGTGCACAAAAATATAGATTAAAAACACATCCAACAAAGGGTTTCCATCCACCTTAAACAAATGCCTTGAAGAAGAACCCCAGGCCTTCAGCACCTTACAGAACATCAAACGGGGGAGGAGCCAACAGGTTTCAAGTGGGATCTTGTTCCAGAGGGCAGCCACAAGGACAAGAAGGCACATTCCCTGGGTGCCAGTAGGTGGCACTGTTTAATTGAAAGAACCCTGAGTATGCTGCCTTAGCTAGTATGTACCATCTAATCAAAAACCATGAAGGAAAGGGCAGTCCTTCCACTAACCTAAATCTGTCCCAATGCCCTACACTTAACCTTTGAGTAGACATTATAGGGTGTTTTTTTTGGGGGGGGGGAAAATCCAGCTTACTTGCTGGATTTTTTACTCTCTTATTTTTTACTCTTTCTGTTAAGAACCTCTGGTCAGCTGTAAAACATTCAACCTTGACTGCTGTATTCAGAAATGATGTATGTAAACGATGTTCTCTACTTACAGGTCACTACATTGTCAATAAACCCCCGGCAATAACTCCATCTCGGACAACACTGCTGCAAACAAAACCATTTCATGAAAAGAAAACTCTGCCACCCATCAAAATCACCACAAAGAAACTTGTCACTAAAAAGATGCATGTGCGACCACAGACAAAATACAAGAGTACTACTGTTACTGTCTTTAAAAGTACAACTTCTACCACCACGCAGATCCCTTCTTCAAGAAGAGGGCAAAAACCTACACACCCTGCAGTGGGGAAATGGCAAAAGCCCTCTCTAGCGCAGGGGATCAAACAAAGTGACTTAGGGTCACATGCTTGTAACAGTGAGACCTGTAACATGAGAGGAGACTGTACTGTGGAAAACCATAGAATAAAGTGCAATTGCATGCTGGGATATAGTGGTGACTACTGCGAAAAAGAGGAACCAAAGTCTGTGGCTGGTTCCATTGTTTTGAGTATCATTACTGTCTTATTACTTGTTATGGGAGCTGCAGGGATCTTTATCTACTTTAGGAGGCAAAGATCACGACTAAGGTAAGTTTGATTATCCTCTTTCCTGCTTACAAATTAACCCATATTCATTGGTGAAAATAGGCGAATGCAATACATTTCTCTGCTACCTGATCTATAATAAAATTAGTGTCTGCTTTTCTGTATTTCCTCTTTGAAGGACTAACATTTTGGAATTAGTAACAATTGATGTCAGGATTCCAAGTAACACCCCCAAACAATGAAGAATCCAAGGACAGCAGTTCCTCAAAGTTCCATTTTATTAGAGATATATTGCCACATCTGGGAAAACCCGAATCTTAAAGCTCCCGGGTTTTCCCCACCCAAAGGAAAGTTGAAGTCCCTTCCCCTGCACCCATATGTCCATTACATGGTCCAATCAATCCACCGTCCCAACTGGCACCTGGAGTGGTGTGACCTCCCAGTCACACCACTCCAGGTGCAGGCTGAAGATCCTTGACTCTCAGATAAAAGAATGTTGTCATGGCTAAATAATTCTACCAGCTCCCTGCAAACCCCACTCCCAGTTTCCCACAAACTTAAGTGTGGCAGCCCTGGAGATCCAAAAGAAAAGACGGCCTCCAGGGCTGACAATTGGTGTTTGACATTAGAGCGTAATTCTACCAACCGTAACTTTCTCACTCTATTTTTATAATTCTACACATGCTTGCTGTATTTATATTGCACTTTTTCCGCAAGGAATTTGGGATGGGTGGCATTTAAAATAAATTGTACTACCTTGCTCTATTAGTCAAGTGAATCCTGCCTGATAAGATTCTTCACATGTGCTACCGATTGCATTTTTAGTCCTACTTTTCAGTAGATATTCATCTAGTTGTGACTGCATTTGCTGCTAGAAAATATGAAGCTATAATCTTGAAGGTAGACCATCCAGTAGACAGAAGGTTATACAAACATCATGAAGGCTAAATAGGCATGAGATTGTGTGTTGAAACTCTTGAATGCTATCTAGTTCAAAACCCAGTCCTATCCAGTCAGTATACTTGCTGAATTCTATTTTCAGGTGACTGTTGACCTATGACAATGGACATTTAGTTTCATGTTGAATGTGATCCATGTATCTGAGAGGACTAGGAGGCAAGGTTTTTCTGTCATGGTACCTATCCTATGGAATTCAGCATAGGAGATTCAACAGGCCCCAACCTTGTTAGACTTTGAAGACTTTGAAGTCCTGACTATTCACTCGGGACCAAGATATTAGCTGAGTTTGTCCTAGGAATAGAATAGAATAAGCTGGAAGGGACCTTGGAGGCCCAGCTCCCAGCTCAAGCAGGAGAACCTATACCATTTTAAATAAGTGACTCTAGACTCCAGTGTTGGAGCACCCATGATTTCTGGAGGCAAGCTGTTCCACTGGTTAATTGTCCTCACGGTTAAGAAGTTTCTCCCTAATTCCAGGCTGCTTCTCTCTTTGGTTAGTTTCCAACCATTGTTTCTTATCCTGGTGCTTTGGAGAACAATTTGACCCCCTCTTCTTTGTGGCAGCCTCTCAAATACTGGAATAATGCTATCATGTCACCCCTAATTCTTCTTTTTTTAAGACTAGCCAAACCCAAATCCTGCAGCTGTTCTTCATATGTTTTAGTCTCCAGGCCTTTGATCATCTTAGTTGCTCTTCTCTGAACTTTCTCCAAAGTCTCAACATCTTTTTTGTAGTATGGTGACCAAAATTGATTGCAGTATTCCAAGTGTGGTCTTACTAAGGATTTATAAAGCAGTAGTAATACTTCACCTGGTTTTGATTCTATGCCTCTGTTTATTTAGGAGGTGTTGCCTGTGTCTCAACTGTGTGCTTTGCTGTTCTTGATCTTTGGTTATTTTTGTTATTGGAGACATTGTAGTTCATGGAGTATTGACCTATGTGTAGGAACTATGAAGTTGTCTTGAAATAATGGTCTTTATGAGGCAGGTGCCAACATGATATTGGAAGGGAAATGTGGTAATAGGACTGATACTAATGTTACAACTCTGGGGTGGGGGAAATCTGGCATTTAAACTGTTGCTCACATTAGAATTCTGTCTCTTTTTCTCAAAGGGCATCAAGTACGGAGTCCGATAAAACATTGGCCATCTACCAGAAGAATAACCAAGCAGAAGGAGACAGCTTTGTGGAAGATGAAACGTGCATCAATGCTGCTTATGACCCAGGCCAGGTAACAGCTTCTAGTAACATTTTAAACTCGTATTTCAGTCCCAAGCACGTACACTTGATAGCTTTCTCTATAATCTTGAATGAACTATAGCCCCTTTATATTTACGGTAACTATAATTGAAATATAAAGGATATTTAAAATGTGTCCAGTTGTTCTGAGTTGAAAAGTTTTAGAATCACAATCTCTCTCTGCCTAGAGAAATTGATTTTGAGACTGATTAAAGGATAGTTTGCCACTTAAATTAACTGCATCTTATTTTGCAAAGTTGATAGAGAGTTTTTCTATAGATTGTACTTGGTTGGAGAAGTCAAAAAGAGCATGCCAGCACATACCCTGGCTGCAGGATCTCTCAAAATGAAAATGAATCTAAAGATGCAAAGAATATAATATAAAATCTTGAATCTTGATTTTTTTCTCCCCCAACAGGAAATGCCAACTCCTCTGAAGGCAAGGACAAGCACAGATTTGTAAGAAAAAACGAACTATGTTAGCTATAAACCTCATGCTGTGTTCTCCAGCTGGAAACCAGGGATGATTATGCAGAATTACAGAATGAGAATTTCTCAATGTCGTATTTATTATATTAACACTCAGTCTTTTAGTGTTCATTTTAAATAGCATTTTAAAAGCTATTTAAATAGCATTTTAAAAGCCAGATGAAAGTAGCAAACATGGAGAGATTCCGCTGATGGCATGAGTTAGATTCCGGTTTTACAGTGGTGTGGAGACCCAATGAAATGAACTGCAATCACCTCTAGTGGCCAAGTGGCATATCTGGATCCAGTACTCAACTAGCAGCAGTTATGAAATTGACAAGCTGTATAATACTATGCCTAGAGTCGTATACCAACTTTGCAAATGAAGGATAATATATGATTGTATGAAAAACCGAACGCACAATTAAAAACTTTGGCTCAAACGACTTTTAAGATCCTACAACAATTTCAGCCCTTTGAATAATACGATTTGTATCCAAGACCTACTAAACTTTACTAATCCTTCTGTCACAGGCTTTTATGAATTCATGAGTTTATAGATGCAAGATGCAATGCAAAATATCTCTCATGGTTTTTCCCTTTCATTAAAATATCAAATAGCATTTCCTTTCATTTTTGCAGGTGTGTTTCTTGGAAAGATTTATATTTACACTGGTCGCTACTTTCCATTCTCCATTAATGACGTACTGTGTCTTAAGTGGAAAATTCTTTGAAAAATTCCATTTTCCCTCTACTGAACAGTTTTTTCCCCCTGCCTGTATGTATATGGATTCTGTTAACTACCATGTTTCTAACATCTCTATTTAGAGATAAGAAGGCTAAATATACTGGCCAGCATATTTTGTGTGTGTGTGTGTGTGTGTAGCTGAAACAACACTTTTTGACTGGTAGAACCTGGTCTTCCTTTCTTTTTTCTTGCTTCTTAGAGCCTTCAGCACTGAGTAGCATTGTTCCATCATCATCCTGAAGTCTTTGGTGGGCTTTCCAATTCTTCCACTAATGAATGCTTCCTGGCTCTTCCTTGAATTTGCAACTTTTCTGGGAATTTTTGCCCAGGCCAACTGGGGATCATCATGCAGCATTGCTCTTTAAAACAGCCTAAATATACTGGCCATTTAGATCCATTTTGGGTTGCCGGCACAGCACAGTTCTCTTTCTTAACAAGTTTATAATGTGAGTAGATAAAGCTTCTTTGCAGAAGAAAAGGTGATTTGGAGAATGAAGAATAAGGGATTTTTCTCTCCAGTTTTATTATTAGTCCATAGCAGCAGCAAACTACACGGTTGATAGAAGATTATAAAGCATTGCCAGAGTAGGAGGGGGAAAAATATACAAATTCCCCTATGGAAGACAATATTGTGTACTTTCAAGTTACGTCTTGGGGGCATTACCACAAGTAAGATTTTCACACTGTGTTGAGCATAACAAAGCATCATCAATGTCATGCTCAGAATATATGGGTTTTCCTATGAAACCAGCCTTGCCTGTGAAAGTACACAACTATATATTTGAAGAGCTTACACCTTCCAATTAAATGTTCTTGATTGGAAAAAGGCATAAAACTGTATCTGGCCTGCCGTTTCTTTTGTGTACAAGGTGCTTTCAAAGTACGAGAGCAGTTCCAGAGTTTACTTCCACCCTTATTGACTTACAGTTGTTAGCATGGGACCATCAGACTTGCTTACACTGGAAAAGAGTAGCTGGACCAGAAGAATGTGGCAGGACCATTTATATTAACATGATAATTCTAAAGTAGCTATAGAAATAGGCAACGATTATTAGAGAATCTTTTCATGATTAGTGTGATGAAAGAGATCCTTTAATATAGAATGAATGAATGAGCTGGAAGGGGCCTTGGAGGTCTTCTAGTCCAGCCCCCTGCTCAAGCAGGAGAACCTATACTATTTCAGATAAGTGACTGTCTAGTCTCTTCTTAAAAACCTGCAGTGATGGAGCACCCACAATTTCTGAAGGCAAGCTGTCCTCACTATTAATTGTCCTCACTGTTAGGAAGTTTCTCCTTAATTCCAGATTGCTTCTCTCCTTGATTAGTTTCCAACAGAGGTGGGTTCCTACCGGTTCTATCCGGTTCTATAGAACTTTTAGTAACTCCGCGATGACGTCATGGAGCCTGTTCGGTCGGTGTCTCCGTGGGCGCCGTCATCTTGGATTTTGCTTCTGCGCATGCGCAGAAGCTAGTTTTTGCTTCACACGCGCACACGCAGCATGACCCTGAGTGAACTGGAAGCAAAAATATCCACAAACCACCCCTGATTTCCAACCATTGTTTCTTGTCCTGCCCTTCAGTGCTTTGCAGAATAATTTGACCCTCTCTTCTTTGTGGCAGCCCCTCAAATACCTATATCTATTCTTTAATAGTGCTACAGCTAAGAACCTAACTTGTCATATTCCTAGCCTGCCATATCAGCAGCACATGGCAGGGGGGAAAAATGCTGCCAAAGCATATTTGTGCTACGGTTACATGCAAATAGACTGAGAAGGGCCCTGTGCATCATATAAATATAAAGTGGCTTTCTGTGATAGGTGAAACAGGCCACAGAGAATGGGCTGTCTGGGGTAAGAGGCAAAGATGTAACTCAGTGACAAAGACATAGTTTGAATGCCAAAAGTTTCAGGTCCATGATTTGGGATCTCTGGGTAAGAAAGAAAAAGTCCTTGCGCAAAGTATCTACAGCCGGAGAATATTTGGTGTGTGAGAGACTTCCTGGCTCAGATCTTATCCGCTGAATTAGAATCCTGTAAGAATTAGGTTATCTGGGTTAAGGCATTGAATACATTGCTAAGGGGGATCAAAATGGGTAAGATGGCAGATGTGATACCTTCCATTTTGGCTCCCACATCTTTATCTGTCCATCCATCCATCTAGCTATCTACCCATCCATCCATCTATCAATCTAGCTACCCATCCATCCATCTATCAATCTATCTGCCTATTCATCCATCCATCTATCAATCTAGCTACCCATCCATCTATCAATCTAGCTACTCATCCATCCATCCATCAATCTAGCTACCCATCCATCCATCTATCAATCTATCCATCCATCCATCTATCAATCTATCTACCCATCCATCCATCCATCCATCAATCTAGCTACCCAATCATCTATCAATCTAGCTACCCAATCATCCATCTATCAATCTATCTACCCATCCATCCATCTATCAATCTATCTGCCCATCCATCCATCAATCTATCTACCCATCCATCCATCAATCTATCTGCCAATCTATCCATTCATCCATCCATCTATCAATCTATCTACCCATCCATCAATCTATCTACCCATCCATCCATCCATCAATCTATCTACCCATCCATCCATCCTATTTATATAGCTGCCCATCTCGCCGAACAAGAGACTATGGTTATTAAATGTCTTATTATATTATATGGTTTATTTGTATATGTATTGTTATAGCTTGTTACATAAATTCAGAGCTTTGTTTGTTAACCTTTATTTAAGGTTTACTGTGTTAGGTGAATCCAGCTCTTGCAAGGCACACAATTCACATCTTTCTTCCTTTGTCCGATACCTTTGAAAAATCTTCTACCTTTCTGACCTTTTAGGGAAGAACAATCTACAACAACAAAGGGGTTTACTTTCACTTATTTAAAAACAGAGACCAGTACAGTCTCATAGTCTAAACTTTCTGATTACATCATTATATGAATCCTATATAGCTGTTCTACATCATAACCGGATTGTAGTATGTGTTACAAACATCTTTTTCCGGCACACTGGAGAGGGTTGAACTTGAGAATCATTTGGATGGGTTAATTGACCCTTCTCATGGCACAGATAGAATACAATAGAATAACAGAGTTAGATGAGACCTTGGAGGTCATCTAGTCCAGCCCCCTGCTTAGGCAGGAAACCCTACACCACTTCAGACAAATGGTTCATCCAACATCTTAAAAATTTCTAGTGTTGGAGCATTCACAACTTCTGGAGGCAAGTTGTTCCACTGATTAATTGTTCCTACTGTCAGGAAATTTCTCCTTAGTTCTAAGCTGCTTCTCTCCTTGATTAGTTTCCACCCATTGCTTCTTGTCCTGCC
>JANHFT010006847.1:334051-345801 GCA_032467955.1 Pseudoxenodon macrops | reverse complement strand
GTGCCATTACCATTCTGTGCTAATGGCACCTTTGATTCTACACGGGAAAGAACCCGAACAACAAAATACCGTAACTACATATAATACCTACACAAAAAAGTTCAGGCCAATAAGAACTATTAAATGGTTGCAAATTATGAACATTAAAAATAGGGAAATACTTCAACACCTTAAGTGATGTAGAGAAAAAGATTGATTTTTAAAATTATTTTTTCTAAGCATCATCTAAGGTGTTGAGTTACCTTTAAAATACCCTATTTTAAAGCATTTGTTAGTATGTATACTAATATTAGATTAGGATGAAAGTAATCTATCAGAGATATCTTCATTAGATAAGCCATAATTTAAATAAAAGTAAGCACTTTCAAATATGAATCTATGCTACAGTTTAGCAACAGATCTCTTCAATAGTGGTGTCTTTCTCCTCACTTCATTATACTATTTGAAAATACTACCCATTTTTAATTGATCAACATACAAGATATGTAGAAGAGACAATTGTCCCAAGATACTACAGCAATTAATGACATATTTTCAGAATACTTCCATTAAGTTTCCCATTAAAATTCTAAATTAGCTTTAACATGCTACAATGCTAAATGAAAAAGCAAATGAGTGAATTTAATAAAATTAACAATCCATATCTAGAGGGGTTTTAAAAGTTTTGACAAATCAAAACCAACATATTTGAGACTAATAGTGCTCTTATTTAAGATACTTGCCTCGGCCTCCATCTTATATGCATTGTCTATTCTACTGAAGTTTTTTGTTACTGTCACATCATTTTCCTTGGGGATGAAAAATTATCATTTTAAGTTCACTACTTAAAAACAATGTTCTTTTAGGCACACTAAACAACAAAATATGGCAATGTATTTCAAAACAGTAAAAGTGAGTTGGAGCTAGAACAGACTCACTAAAATTAACACCATTATATGAATAAGGATCAAGTCTGGATCCAACACCCTTTCTTAAGCAATATTTTCACTCATATTTTACCATGAAAACATTTAACCATTCTTTTGATTCAAACATAAAAAAGTGCTTCAAAGTAGAAGTGTAAATCTTTTTTGCAATTTCTTAAAGCAGTTGTGCCCCTTTCTAGAATCATGTAAAATATAGTTTTGCCTTCAAATTCAAAGGGCTAAACAATTCTAATAAGCATGATTGAGAGAACAATTTACAAAAGTTCTCCACAGATTATGCTTTCAAAGACTGCAATATCAGGAATATCCTAAATTACCTGGTACTTATAAATTCCTGATAATCTTCTAAAGTGCCATGTGTAGGACAGAAATAAGATTACTCATAGCATCACAAACCATTTAAAAGTAACATAATTCTCTAGGATTTTTTGAGCTATATTAAGAACTGTGATTAACATAAATTCAAATAAAAATACTGGCTAGTATCAATTTGCTGACTTTATGGTATCACCTTTTCAGCCCTAGAAAGAAGGTAATGGAAAAGCACCTCTGAAAATGTTGCCTAAAATTGCATGAATTTGACTATGAAGTGACCAGGAGTCTTGACTGGCTTGAAGGCCACATATATTTTGTATTTTACTTGTGTGCTTTTTCCTTCAAAACTGTTTCCTTGAACAGTGTTATATCTTATTTCTAGGTTAGATGAGGTGTCATAACTATTACTAATCCAGAGGAACTCAGTAAGTTTCGCAGCTGAGTGAGGTTTCAAAATGGGTTGGAATTACATCCATATGGACGAACTCAGGAAAACCTACAACTTTTAGATCAGTACATAACTCTGTTGCTAGTTGCCCAATGACACTCCTTCATGATGGCTAAGTAACATGTATTAGCATAGGAATACATACAGAAATAATCCCTCCTTTGGGATGGTGCATTGGGAAGGCATGACACAAGGGTGGAGTAGAAAGTCTTTAGTTAGGAAAGTATGAACTACAGTTCTGTATCTGATCGGGCAGGACAAATAAGGAAGGTATTCTCTATTACCACTGATAGATGGTCCCCAAGCAAGAGCACCTGAGTGATAAACGTACTGGATGACTAAATATTTATGGAGAGTCACAGTCATGCAGGTCATGGTTGTCCCAATGGTGCTTCTTTCAAGAGGCATCTGGATTTTCTAGTTTTTCTTCGATGATGTTTCGCTTCTCATCCAAGAAGCTGAAGATGAAACTCCCTGGTAACACTGAGCCAATGAACCTCCCTAAACTCAAATCTACTTCACATCCTTGCTGCTGCAGTTAAAAAATGTATGTTACCTAAGCTGCTATGGGCTCCTGAATGAAAAGCGAGACTAGAATCAAAATAAGTTGAGATCAACTCCTGGTGACTTCAGCTACACAGCATTATAAAAACGATTTATGACTGCCTACATCTGGAATGGATCTGGGGACTATCCAGATGACCCCTTTATCCAAGTATTTTGATGCATACAGCATGCTGAGCCACCCATTAGCCTAAAGCATATTTTAGCCTAATTCAGCCACTAGGCAGAACGGCTAGGGGTTCCCCATGCTAGATGTCTATGGCGGTTCTCAGTCATCCACCTCTTGTTTGTCCCAAAGGTGCTTTTTTCAAGAGGCAGCGGAACTTCCTTTGTTTTTCCTTGAAGACATTTTGCTTCTCATCCAAGAAGCTCTTGGAAGAAGCTTCTTGGATGAGAAGCGAAACATCCTCAAAGAAAAAAAACAACAACCAGAAAGTTAATAGAATAGAATTCTTTATTGGCCAAGTGTGATTGGACACACAAGGAATTTGTTCAGCTGCCTCTTGAAAAAAGCACCTTTGGGTTTCCCCGTGCTAGCTAAAACCAGGAGGGCATGAAGCACAGGGGGTGGATTTTAGTGGACCGGCAGCACCAAAATTCTCCGAAACATAGGTAAGTTAACCGGACTCCCTGGCTAAGATGCGACTCCTCTGCGGGGAACAGAGGGACTAAATTAATACTTGGAGGCAATATGCTGACTCTGTAAACCGCTCAGCTGTAAAAAGCACTGCGAAGCGGTATATAAGTCTTAAGGGGCTATTGCTAAAGACTAGAGCACGCTCGCAAAGGGCGGGAGACCTACTGCGGCTGCGCACACTTAGGGAAAGGGGTTCTTTATCTCACCCACCGAGATGCCGCCGCGCTGCCGAACCGTCTGGGCGACGTAGTCAAGTCTGCGAGCGACGCTGCCTTGCGCTGCGCCGGCTTCCCCTTTCCTGCTTCTCAAATAAACCGTGACTTTGGCCCGATCCGGTCCGGCGCTGAGTTCCGCGCTGCCGCTCACGTGAACTTCCCTCCCAAACGGCCCTCCTTTGGGCGGCTCATCGTCTGCCGTGCCGGAGGCGACGGGCGGGGACACCAATTCAGCGAACACCCGCGCTGGAGAGAGTGGTTGCGGCGGCATTTGGCCGCAGCTGGGAAAGGAAAGGGACCGTTAGGAGATCCCTAGCAACGGAGGCGACGCCGCGAGCCCTCGCGCCCAAGGCCTGATGGTCCTTGTAGTTGTGACGGGGAAATCGCGTGGAGGCCGCAGCCCCGCCCCGAACTGAAGAGGGGCGGCGTCTGCAGCGTTCTTCTCTTGTCGTTCCTCATAGTGTTAAGTTGGATGCCGCCTGCCCCTTGTGTGGGGATGCCCTCGGCAGCTTGTAAATCATCATTTATGACCTAACACAAACGGAGCTCCTAGTGATGTCATCAGAGAAAGAGAGTTTATCCGATAAAACATTGAGAATAATGATGTTTTGCTCAATAAAACAGTTTATTCAATACACTCATCAGGTTTAGGATGAGGATTGCAAACCAGAAATGGCTATATAAACTCTGCACTGTTGATGTTCATTGTAATATAGGTAATCCTTGATTTATGACTGTAATTGACTCCAGAATTACAGCAGTAAGTAATGGCATTCACTAAGTGGGTCATGTGACCCCACCTGATTTTTATGAATTAAAAATTAAAAAAAAGATTTAGAAGCATGAATAAACCAAAATTGCTTGGACTTCATTCATTCAATTTGTAGAGCTGCCAATCTACAAACCAATTGTTTGTATGCATCATGTTTATGAGTCTCTAATTAACATTTGGGAAATACAGTTATGTTCCGGCATCTGAACAGAAAAATAATAATAAATGTGTAAATATGAAAAGCATTCAAGCCTTTCGCCCTTCTGAAATTGAATGGAACTTTGAAGACAACCTAAGGTTTTGTATCTGTTTCTGTGTTTGTGCTGCAGTCTTATTGGGCTGTTAGGGCATTAAAGCTAAACTTTAATTACCCACTAGGGTGAATCTCCATTCAACTGCTGTCTTGGCTGCTTCTAGAGTGACAGAATTGTAAAGCCGGAAGAGGCTGTGGAATCCATGTCCTGCTTACTGCAATAAGATGTGCTGTGTCTGAACACATTTAGTGAAGGGGAAACCCCAACCTCTGGGGACTTGATTGCACTATGAACTGTTCTTGCCACCACATACCAAGAGACTATTGTATATCATTACAGAGAATTTGAAAGCATAAAGGGCTTGAAATCTGTTAAAATATTCTGCTGTTATACAGCTGTTTACTGAAAGGGATTCAAAAAGACTACTTAGAAATAAATGTTCACATCTATTATAAAGGGTTGTCAGACGTAGTAGAGCAGACCTAAGGAAATTTTGCATTCAATGTCTAGGTTAAATTGTGCTCAGATGTTGGTCTATGTACCAAGATGCTCAGTGTTAGATCGCGCAGTAGTAAAGACACGAGTCGAGTGACAGTCAGCTCTCGGTTTATTGGCATAGGTCTTAAGTGAATCCGGACTGCTCTCTGGGCCAGGGGAACCCTCTTTTATGGGATTCCCCTAGCTTGTAGGCACACAATTACATTGGCTGTTAACCCCCGTTGCTAGTTAGCCAACCAGCAACGGGCATGAACCGTATACAGATGGAAATGGAGGAGATCACCCTTAATGGGTGATCAGGATATGCCTGGGGAGATATGGGGGAAGACAATAGAACACAACACTCAGCCTTTATTTTCTCAATCTTCAATGTACCGAGCTACTCTGAAGATCACCTGGAACATGGAAGATGCGACATTGAATGAATGGATGGGTATTGTACAAGCCACACATAGATAGAAGCACTGAGCTGTTCCTTCTTGGATTGTGCAGTTAGCCAGCAATTGCCTTCTGCACATCTTTTAATTTGAAATCACTCCAAAATAAACCAGTTCTCATCCAAGAGTTGGGATAGATTGTTTCCATATATTAAGAATTCATACCCCTCAATAGGTGAGAATTGAGCTGACACATTAAGGAACCTAATTGTAAAATTACAGGACATCAACATTGGCACAGAAGGTATTTTATAGGGTATTTTATAGGGCTTTCAGCCACCATGACAACCACAGAGCTGTCTCAGTATGTTGGCAGACAGGTACATTTTTGTGAACATGTATTTGAGCTAGTGAATAGGAGCCTGAAAGTCCAGAATTGGAGATGCTGGATTTTATTGCATTTATTCATTAAATCTATTTGCATGCAGCTGCAATCAAAAGCAAGTCTTGGCAACTCACATTTTGTACTACTGTCCAGCTCAGCAAGATTACAGATGTGCTTTGCACAGCAAATGTATTTTTTTAAAGGTCAAGATGCCCTCAAATCAAGCTTGACATTTGTTGAACACGTTCTTTTCTTGGCAGTGTTAGAGATGCTTTTCAATTGTCTTCTCCCAGATTGCTTTTTTCCCTTCCCATTCTAGCCAACACCCTTGAATTCCCAGGCAGTTCCTCATCCAAATCTCCCTGCTTAGTTACCGGCATTGCCAAAGTCAGCTAGGTGTTGACATTTGCCCATTTAGCATTTTAAAAACCACAATAATCAGGGCTGGACAGTGTCCACAATTACCACAGTAAATACACTGTTGAATTCATTCTTGGCGAAAATGTTTAGTGCCCTCATTCATGTTTATTCAAAAATAATACAGAGGGCACTTGTATCCACATTTATTCACAAGGAAAACTGACTGCTTAGCCCTAGGAAAACTGGCACAGAATTGGCTCTTTCTACTGCAGTGCCTGTTACTATGAAACTGAGGTTTTGTGCCTTCCCAGCAGAAGGCTGTTAGGCTCCTGTGCAGTCTTGAGTGTCCAGCAATGCCAGTGATGATTAATTGAGCTTCCTGAGTGGATCTCAAATCAACTATGTACTGGATTCTGATTTTTCTGTGATTTTCAAAGGGAACCCTCAGTCTTGAAATACAGTGCATTTTACTGAACGGGAGTGCGGGAGCTCCCATCAACTTTCAGGAAAATGCATTGTGTTTTTCTAGTCTACTTCTAGAGCCCAAATAACCCCTGGCTAACCTAAGCTGACAAAAAATGTTGAATGCAAATAATGCCACTTGGATGGCCCAAGATGAGAATCAGGTCTAGTATTGCAGCACAGCAGACCAGTGAACTGGTGACTGCAAACAGCAACATAACAGCTGTTAGCAGTGTTGCAATATTTGAGGGGCTGCCACAGAGAGTAGAAGGACAAGCTATTTTCTAAAGCACCTGAAGGCCAGACAAGGAATAATGGATGAAAACTGATCAAGGAGAGATTCAACCTAGAAATAAGGAGACATTTTATGACAATGAGAGCAATCAACCAACGGAACAGCTTACTTTCAGAAGTTGTGGGAATTCATCCCTGGAAGCTTTCAAGAAGAGACTAGACTGCCATTTGTCAGAAATGGTGTAGGGTCCCCTGCTTGGGGGCGGGAGGGGGTTGGGCTAGATAGAAGACTTACAAGGTCCCTTCCAACTTCGTTAATCTGTTAATGATTCCCATACATAAATTGTAATCTCTTAGGGAGGAAGGCAAGCCCACCCCAAACATCTCATCCTGCCCACTTGGTTGGAATCTTTTGACTTTCCACCAACATAACCTTCATTTCCTCTGCATTGTGGTTCAGTCGATCAGCCTGCATCCTATCTGTTATGAACCCCAAGCCTATTTTAACCAGAATCTACTGACAGAAAACTATTCTTTTTTTTTCCAAATAGTTTTTTATTTTTTACACAGTTCATTTTCAAATTTCATTTCCATATACATTTGCCAATTCTTTTTCAAATCACATTTTCAATTCACAGTTCCCACATATAATTTTTTTTAAAACATTTCAATTCCGATTTAACTTCACCAAGCTTAGATCAATATCCCATTTCAATATCAATTTTCTCATATTTTCTCTCTCCCCTTTCCAAAACTTACTTATTTTTTTTCATTGAGGGTGGAGAGACTTCTAAAAAATAAAAATAAAAGATATTTCCCCAAACTCTATTGGCCGGACAATAAAACAGGCTCAAAACACCATCAAGAAAGAATTTTCCAACTACCTGAAATATGAGGAACAATAGAAACCTCTCTTTAAGGGGAATGAGGGAAACCCTTTTGATAAATTGCAAGGCATGTTTTGGCATAGCAGAAAGTCTTAAGAGCAAATTATCTGCATTCAAGTATATCTGCATACAGTATATAAACGTCTCTGTGCAACTGACTGTGATTTCCCTTCCTCACAAGAATGAATACACATTCAAACAAATGTGACTAAGTTTCCCCTGCAGCTTTCCCTCTTTGTCTGAATAATTAAGGAAGAGGATTATAGCCTTCTATGAAAAGTTACCTGGAATCTCTGCTAAATCTCCCTTCAGCTTTTCATCTGACAGTAAAAAAAAAGCAAACGCTTAAGAGTTCTAAGTAACACCACTGCAAAAGCAGTTTTTAATACCCAGCAGGACAATCCAATGCATGGCTGGTCAGCAGTAAGTTTTTGAGCTTAAGAGGTTTCTGCTCAGTTCAGTGCGTATTGCTTACAGGTTAAATTTCTGTTTAGATCTTTTACAATAATTTACAAGATTTTTTTAAAACCCTGCTTTCATTTACTAACCAGGTGGCTCATTTGAGAGGATCCTTAGCTTATTTCACCTCCAAAATCCTAACAATACAGGCCCCGGTCAAGGGCACGATTCATTCCATTTATACCTTTTCTGTGTGCAGTGACCATAATATATGTTGCCTAAGCAGTATGCCAGCATCCTGAGAAAATACATAAATCATGTACTGCTCCAGAGTCTCAGTGGTTCTTTCATAGATTCATTTGTCAAGAGGGAAGGAGAAACCTTAAATTGGTAGGAGGACATTCCTGGATGGGCATTTCATAGTAGAATAGTAGAATACCAAGAATTTTCCTTCTTGCTTTGGCTTTGTGCGAATTCTCAAGTTTAGGGCTAAACATCTGTGTCACAGGGAAGTTTGCTCTCGCTCCTGCTCTTACTCCAGGTCCTCTCCCCTTCCAGCACATCCAGAGAATTACTGTAGGATCTGGGCATCGGTTTCTGGGGTTGCCTGGGAACTGTTGTGCTGCTGATGGGGGCAGAGATGGCTCCAACATTTGACAGACTCTGCTGGTTGCGGGTTGCATACCCGGAATTCATGGTGCTTTTCTTCACTCTCAACTCTTTGCAGCATTGGCCGAAGCTAAATGTCAGAGAGATGCCTCCAATAATTTCCAGGCAGCTCCCTAAGTATCCAAGAACCAAGCAGTAGGCTACCCGCAAGGTAGTGGATGGAGGAGAAGGTAAGTCATACAATTCGTGATTGTACCATGAAACTGCAATCAAACTCAGCAAGCCGGAAATAAAGAGCACCAGGCCGCCTAGCCCCGCGAGCAAATGGTGGGGCATGTCCTGCCAACATCGCACGCCCAAGGAAGTCACAACCAGCCCCACAACTGTGACTGCCAGAGAAGAGGGCATGAGCCCTCTGGCCACTTGCACTGGCAGCTGGTTAAAGTAACCAAAGGTGTCTTTGATGTTGCATTCGTTTGTGTGGTCACTCATCCGCTCGTTGCAAATATCCCAGATCCCTTGGTGCTGAATCTGATCTCTTGGCATGTCAAGGAATCCAGTCACATCTCTCCAGCTGGGAGCCAGCGTGCTTGTCAGGTTCAAAACAAGGCCACAGGGACCAAGCACAATGCCCACAATCATGGGGGTCGGAGTCCGCATGCTGCTGACCAAACAATCAAGCCCGAGAAGCTGTTACGCGAACCAGAAGAGGTTTCACCTTCTAGGTTGGCCTGCCTAGATAAGATTCCCTGCAAGGCATCTGTTGGTGATCTCTGCTGAAAAAAGATTCCGGATTAGGGCTCAAGAAATCTGGCCAGTCAGGACTCTGGTTCTCCACATACAAGCCCCACATTTACTGCAAAATTCCCTTAACCTTCCTACTCTGCCAGTAAAAAAAACTGCAGCAAACAGTTGGGTTGCTCTATTTCTCACTTTGCTAAAGACCAACGCAGTTTATGAAACATTTTCTTAAATGTTAATAATAACTTTTTCTTCCCCAGCGCTAAAGAGAACATTTTCCTCTCTCCCCCTGTAATCAGGAGTGGCTCCAAAATATGGCACATTTTTGCTTCTCTTGAGTCCCCGCCAAGAGTGCCCCCCTTCTAAAGTGTAATTTTACAGGGACCCTCCCAACAAGGAAGGTCAATGGCAGCCTGAGGATCTTTTTCTTCCCGTTCAAGTTTAAAGATGGTTTGAGGATACCCCTCCTGAAATCCTGTGGCTCCCTCTGACTTGGAATCAGACATCAAAGAGAGCAAACATTTACCTGTCCGCTTGCTCGGTCCTACTGCAGGCACACCTGTGACGTCCATTGTCTTCCCTCCTCTACGTACCCAGCTAAATGCACTCAGCTACTTCGACCGAAACTTCTTTGTATACAGAGAAACTGAATGCTGCTGTCGTCGCCAAACTCGTTCTATGTTGTATTTTATAGGCAAAAAGGGAGGGGAGGAGAAGGAAAACAGAAGTAGAACCAGGAAGGCTTTGTACCAGGTGTTGCCAAGTTGGTGACTTCAGGAAGGTGGGGTTTGTTGGAGAAGAACATCGCACCTGCTTCTCTGTGTGGAAGATACATAATGATTTTTTTTAATTCTCCCGAGTAAAGGTCAGCTCTCATTGCTCAGGCTACGCAGCCCATCTAAACAATCACCAATCTAAAGCAGCATTGCTTGTGTAAGTATTTTAAAAGATAAGCATGCAAGGCAGTTCAGATTGCACTAATGCCTGGAAAGGGAGGGGTGAAACTGAGCGAGGGCTGCTCCTGAATCTGCCAAGGGAGAATAATGGTCGAAAGTGGGATGGGGAAGAGATAAGCGTTTTAAGGGACTGATTCAATCATTCTTTTGCCACTTTTTAAGAACCCTTTTGTGCACTACAGCTTTGGTATATTTTTAATTCCTTCTCATTTCCCCTGTCTTGATTTACCAACCAATGTAGCTGGAACTTAAAAGAGCAGCTTCCTAAGCAGATGCTGGCAGATACTCAAATTAAACGTGTTTCAGCTACTGATTCCTGCACACTAAACAGGAACGTGTTTCCTTATGTCTTACCTGGTTGTTTAACAATCTTTGGGAGGCCTTTATATCACGTTGGCTGTTTTTCTCAGTGGCAAATACACCTAGTTGTATCCCTTGAGTAAATCATTGTTCAAAAAGCCAATTCTGACGCTGGCAAGGAGCCTAGGTTGCTCTCCTGGGAAAGTGCAGTAATAAGGGTCGGAGTGGTAGGGGAGGGAAATTGATTGACTATTGGACAGTATTGCCATACTTCAGAAAACAAAGCAAAGGCAGAATGTAGAGACTGGTACAACCAGATTTAGAAAATCTTTAGACTCTGCATATACTTTCTAGGTCAGAGAAAGTTTCATTTTTCCCAACATAAGCTGGATCACAGCAAAGCCTTTGAATTCAGCTCAGCCCTTGGTGACTTCATGACTCCTACATGAGACTTTGGGTAGGTCTTTTCTGGCAACACTACAAAGGTGACCTGCCTTTACCTTCTCCCTGGATGGTTTTGACTTTTCCAGGCATTTCATGATGAATGACTCCCACCTAAAAGACAAATTCGGTCTGCCTTGCTTAGGGTCTCCAGATCAGCCAGATGCTGCCACCTAGCTACCACAAGCCCCTGTACTTTGTCTTATGGCTGTCATTGGTATTATTCTGCCCGGTTGCTGAGACTCAAAGCATTGCTAATTTATCCCAGTGGGGTCTTTGTCTGCTAAGAGCAATAATAAGCACAAATTAAACACAAACATCATTTCCATCACTTTCATTTCTTTCACCAAAAAGAAAAACAGAGTCTGCTATTAATTGCCTGGGACTGGCAGTCAAGTTATCATCTAAAATATTTCTATTTTATGTTTTAATCTGCATTAAATAAAACTGTCTGTATAATAATAAGCAGTTCTCCCAGCACTAATTCTGTCTCCAAAGATTCATTGATGGGAACAATACATTGGAGTAGACAGTAGCATTTGTTGACAATTGTGGCAAGCTCTTTGAACACTGGAATTGGCCTCAAAATACTACGTTGCTAAGCTTGTGTGTGTTTATTTTGTACTGTTCCGTCTATATCATATGAAACACTTGCATATACAATACTTGGAAGAAGTGTGTAAAGTTGGATTAAAATCACCCATAATTAATTATGTGGAAAAACCTCTGTAGAAAGTTAGCACCCACCCATCTCCTAGAAGAATGAAATATTTTGAGAAATATTTAAAAAGGCAGAATATTATATTTCCCTGGATGAGAAATGGATAAGCATGCTCTTGGAAAGTCTATTTCCCCCACCTTCCTTAATAGCCCTCAGCAGATATCAGCACTTAAGAGATAAAGAGATAGCTGGCTCCAGGGGTGGGTTCTAACTTACCTTGCTGCCAGTTCGCTGCCTCCCGCGCCACGT
>JANHFT010006847.1:295325-306022 GCA_032467955.1 Pseudoxenodon macrops | reverse complement strand
AGCTGTTTTTCCCAGTCCTAATCAGGGGATAAAATAATGTGCTGAAGCTGACCAGACTAAGGATGCTAGCCAGATGATATCTGGTAGGCAGATTTTTCCCCTATTTTCCTCCCCCAAAATTCAGGTGCGTCTTATACTCCGAAAAATACGGTATGTTGGGGAAGAGCAAAACATGTCCAGTTTCTTCAGATAAATAGTTGTTTATAAGATGTAGGGTTTTTTGTATCCATACATGCGGGATAAATCTTGAGGTCTCATCCTAAATCTTTTCCCCCATCTTGTGCTGGTACTGATGAGTCAATATGAAATGCTTGCGTCTACTGCTGTTCGCCTTTTATCCGTGTTGTCTAAATTATTAAAAGGGACTAATTGTTTTGAAATGAACACTTGTGTTGGGAAAAGGGCAGTGTTGCATCCCAACCCTCCACTGAGAAGAAAACCACGCAGTAGTACAGACATCCTGCTGCAAATACAGCAGGGATGGCAAACGGGATCTGACTCAAGAGCCCAATTCACATACATGCACACCTCATACTACCTGCACCCTGGATTATTTTCAAGGGCGGGCTTGGCCCTTGCCTGAACTCGTGCTCCCAACCTCAACTGCACTGGAAGGAAAAGCCAGTCCTTTGAACACTTGCCAGTGTTGGCTCTACTTAGTCCCCTTTGTGAAAGATGTGAGGCTGTAAAAACCAAACCAGCAATTGTGGATGTTCTAGATGGACCACTTTCAAACATGGGGCTTCTCCTGTACTTGATGGAAGGCCAGGAGAGGGAGATTTTCCATGATAGAAAAAGTGGCCAAGGTCCAAACAGAACCAACAGTGGGAGGTATAATAGTTAGAACCTTTGCAAAGATCAGCTTACACAAACCTTCAGACTCCCTTTTTCTTGGGTACCAAATGACAGAATGAAGATTTTGGTGGGAGGGACCTCACCTAGCCTGGAGAAGTTGATTTTTTTAATGGCCCAGATTAGGCTCATTGTCCAAAGCTTCCCTGTGCCCACAAGAGAAAATGTTGCAATATGTTGGATCTCTCTCTCTATTTATTTGTTTGTTTGTTTGTTTGTCAAACATGTACAAGATAGCAGGTATAGGTATAAACACAGAGGTGGTATTCACTTACTTTCCCTACCAGTTCTCAAATGTGAGAGTGTGAATGTCCACACATATGCCTGGCCTTCTTGCTCAATTGTGTTAATGGCCAATATACAATGTGGATTCCAGGTGAATGAGCTGTATTCAAGAATTGGTCTGGCAAAGGTTTTGTATGCCCTAGTTATCAATACAATGTTACTGGAGAAGAACCTTCACAAGATTAGGTCTTGTCTGATCCGTCCTGCTTTGTCTGTCCTGCTCTCTTGAATTACATTTATAATAAGAGGTTTAAATCAGGTCATATTCTGATAAATATGTACCTCATGAAATAAATCTGGGTTTGCTAAAAAACAACAACATTGATGTCATGCTTTGTCAGACTTTTTGACACTTTCATTTAATTCTGAATGTGGTCATTTAATGTAAATGTGGTCATTTAAAGTTTTATTAGGCAACATACAAGCATAACACTGAACTTGCTTAACTTTCCACTGAATATCTGAGAATTTTGAGAGCTGGGTCCAACAGTTCGGAGACCTTCAGTAGGCAGGATGGGTTTATCTTTTGCGGAATCTCTGTCATTAAAAGGAAGTATCTAAGGTGTCCAATATTCAGTACCTTTGGACATTACAGATACTGGCTAAGGGGGAAATAAGATAATGGCAATTTGGACAGAAGTTGCCAGTTCTGTAATATCATATCAATCAGTGGAGCATGTCACCAAGCCTTCAATCGAGGTTAGTTGAGGTATGTTCATCTGTGCCAATGGATGAAATAAAAAACAAATAATAAAATTCCTATTTCTTGCAAAATAAATTCCATGTGCAGGAGAATAAGATAAGCCTGAAACAAAATGAGGCCTGTGCTGGGCAAATATTTCATCACCATCCTCCATGATTTACAAGATTGATTTGTTACTGGCGTAGATTGCATTTGGTTTTGAAAGCATAGCTGTCACCAGAGCTTGGGCTCTGAAAGGTATGCTTCGCTTCAGGCAAGATTTGGATGATGGTAGTGTCTAGCTACTTTTTCTTTTTTTCTAAAAACATAAGATAATTATATATTTTTATTGGCTTCTTCAATTAGCACAGGAGGAAGTGGAGAGGGATCCACAGATTTAAGGACAGAGAGAGAGAGAATTTTCCATTGATTTTAGATGGCTACTCCTCTCAACGATGAGAAAGGGAGGCATAGATTCATGGATAATTGAGTAGATAGAGAACAGCAATTGACAGCATGCCATCTCCTCATTATACTTAGAATCACTACATCACTTGCAAACCTCCATCTCAAAAACATGTATCTTATGTCCCTCATCTGAATTCTTGCAGGAAAGAAATCAGTTTACAGATAGTGGAACTATGATGGAACAGCAGCAAATACATTGAGCAAATACATTGTTCAGAAGGATATTATTTTAAAATGGAACAAGAACAGCTTTTTAAGAATATTGAGGAAGCATTTCACCCCAGCTTCTGCAGCTTCTAGTCTGTCCTCACTCATCTTCCCTTGGGAATGGAACAACTTGCCACAGACAACTTGCTGCAGCCAACCCGCCCTGGCCAATTCACCACGGCCAACTTGCCACGGGACAATTTAACAATTCTATTTAATTATTTAAAATAAATAAAAATTATTTTAATTTTTGTCATTCACATGTCATTCTTCTTTTGCATCTTTTCTGTAATGATTCTTTCCCACCATTTCTTTGATATTAGTGTAACTCTTGTCCCACAGAGAGTTGTCTTGTGGCAAGATGGCCATGACGAGTTGTCCTGCAGCAAGTTGGCTGTGGCGAATTGTCATAGACCCTCCTCCCTTGCCTTAACCTGGCATGCATTTGACATTTTTCCTCCTAGCCCATAAATGAGAGAGGGTTCACTTTGTCTTAGCTACACTGCTCTAAAAACAGCATCCCCTCCTGCTTTACCCCAACACCATTTGAGGACAACTCAAAGTCAGGTGCCAGCTTGTAGGTGATCAGTAATATATTTTGGGAGTGTTGGGAGGCATAGGCAGTGATGCACCCTCCTTTCCGGTCACCAGCCAACCTCAACCTTACTTTCCCAGACTTTGCCCTGTTTTTTAGCATTTTGTTTCCCAAAGTTCTTTTTTAATGTCCATCATCTCAGATCTCAGTCTCTGTTACCATTTTTTCCTCCCAAGTTCCCAATAAGGCAAGGCAGAAGAAGACCTCCAGGAGGAAGAGGGACTGTATTTGCCAGTTTCAACTACTTTTCTTTTCTCTTCTTCTTCTTCTTGTCTTCCTCTCCCCTTGGAGATTAAAGCAGTTACTTAGCTTCAGTTATGCCACTCTAGAGGAACTAGCTATTCATATCAAGGCAGTGACACCTTTCAGCAATGCCTCAGATCTGGCCGACCAGAGGTAGGGTAAGAATTGGCTTTGGGGACAGCACATTTTAGGCCAGCATTGTTAAGTGCTGACTCAAGGAGAGGTTGGATAACACTTTAACTTAGTCATGGCTTTCAGTAAAGGTCCTTAGAAGCTTTACTCCCTCCTCACTCTGAGAATTCACTCCCCTCGAGAACCAAAGTTGGAATCATTTCCTCTAACTCCTAGTTCTTAGATGCTCAAAGAGTCCATTACAAAGTACTTGCATTTTAAATCATTATAAATTATAAGAAGGTGGAGATTTCCACCCTGTTTAGACAGGGTTTCTCGGGGACTTTTAGAAATAGAAAAGAGCATTCAGGTGCTTGAAATTAGACTTCCCTGTTTCTTGAGTTCTAAAATACTTTCGCATCCTCTAACATGCCATCCAAAGGTTTAGAGAAAAATCAGAGAATCTAAGTAAAGGCATGTTAGGGTGTCCCCAATAACTGGGTAGACATTGGTTCTTTCTGCTGTATTTCTGGAGACTTTTTTCCTTTCCACTCAGAGCCATAGCCCACTTCGTGACTTGATGGAAGACCCTGTTCATTATGAAATTATATAACCAGGCTGCTAATCTTCTACTACTTGATATCACAACCATCCTCCTGTCCTTCCTCCCTGCCAATCTTCATGCATGGGGAGAATCTGATGAGAAGTTGCCTATCTTTATGGAAGCTCTTCCAATTTTTATTTGTTGGGTAATCTAAGCAACAAAAGCTAAGAAGTGTGCGTGTGTATGTGCACATACACCTAAAATAAACTTTATACCAGAGTAAATGTCGAAGTAAAAAATGTGAAAATATAAAAAAGGGTTTATTAAAAAATGAAAACAAACAAAAGGGGAAAGTACATAGGAAAAAGCATTCTAGTAGCCTTGCCCTCTCCCCCAACCCCACTCCTATAGCTACTTAAACATTTCTATTCTATGCTTTGGACATCTGCAGTATTCTTTGTTTCTATTTGGAGCGTTTTAATTATTTTTTTAAACAAAGTCTCCTTTCCCCCCCAAACCCTTATTTTAAGTATCATAGTTTGCCTTGATGTGTAACATAATTAAGGGAAGTTTCTTATTTGAATTTGGCAGACTTCCTTTGTGACTTTATGCAATTAATTCATCAACTGTCATATATTCTCTAGTTTTAGCCTCCTGCTTTTGTATTGTTGGCAAAGTTTCTCTTTTCCCATGTTGTGCTGAGTTGATTCTTGTCACTCAAGACATATAAATTAATAACGTGTGGTACTTTTTATTTATGTCCTCTGGAATCATACCTAGTGAAAATATTGGGGGTTTTAACTCGGATTTTATTTTTTAGAATTTTATGGATCTTTTATGTATTTATTTCCAGTACTTTGGACTCTTTTTACATTACCATCACATATGGTAAAATGTTCCTTCTTTGCTGTGGTATTTCTAAGATTTAATGTATAAATTGTCCATCCTGGCAATCATGGATAGGATTATATATCATCTATAGGACATTTAGTACCAACTTAGTCTCAAACTGTAGGTTGGTGCAAATGTTATTGATTTTTCCATGGTTCTTGTGGTTCCATTGTTATCACTTCCTTAAAATTTTACATCTGAAGCTATTCTATACAATCAGGCAGTCTGTTAAGATGATGTTGCATGGAAGATTACTCTGTGTTACCTTACAATGCTAATACTATAGCATTGCTCAGTAGTTAGAACTTGGGTTGAAGCCACTATGTAAATCACCAAGCTGAATATGGCACCAATTGCATGCATTTCCATCCAGTTTCATGAATAAGGAGAACAATGGGGCACAGCCAATATTTCTGTCTTGTCTCCACTTGTCATTGGATGATGGGTCCCAATACTTCTGGTTGTTGTTGTTTTTTGGTGAAAATTGACATTGCTGCAGGTGCAGTTTTTTCTAACGCTGCACAAATATTTACGTCTATTCAAATGTGAAATTTTGCACAGCTGTTTAAGATACAGGAGCTTTGCCTCTGTTGTTCACCTTACTAAGACTTGAGCCCTTAAGAACCTAGATAGTCTGCCTGCCAATAAATAAATACTTCTGGTAGCCTGGTTGAGTAAAGGGTCAAAGAATGTTCTGTGATTAAAGAAAGTAATTTAGGTTAATATTTTACAGATGCCTGTTTGTGCGAGTCTGGAATTTAGCAAGCTCTTTATCAGCTTTTTAGCAATTTCATGGATGAACCTGTTGGCGTTTTTAGATTTCCTTCTCTGCCAATTTCAAGGTTCTCCCATCCTCTGCAAAACTATTTGCTGCTTGCGGAGTTGAAATGCCTCTTGTACCCACTGTCAAGTTATTTCATCTGCGGAATGGGAAAAAGATGGAAAAATGAAGGTAGCATAGGAGATAAGATGTCTAGAAACACCCATTTCTAATTCAGCTATAATTGCTTATCTTGTATCTTAGATTAGAGTTCCTTTTTTGAGTTCCTTTTTTGTATCTCTCTGCTGCCTGCCTATTACCTGGGTTTTTGTAACTCAGATCTGGGCTGATCTGATCTCCAACTAAGAAAAGAGGTTATTTTCCTTTGTCACCTAAAGCCTTTGTTCACAATGACATGCTTATCCTTGGGTAACTTTCTCTTTGTTACTCAAAGACCCAAAAGTGGGCTTATAATTATAATAGTCTATGGTTCAAATATTATAGTGAACAAACTAAATCATAGTTGAAAGGAATAGGAAGCAAAAGGGAAGCAACCTCATGGTGTCTATGTTCTAAGAAAGATACCGTATATAAAGACAGAAACAATGTAAAGTTGAAGAAAGAGCCCAAAGGAAGAATATTAATATTTAAAAACACAAAACAATTTTTGCTTTAAATTCGGCTGCTAATTGGGCTGCTGAGATTGATAATTTTACCATATGCAGCAAATGCAGCTGAACAAGCAGTAAAAACTGATCTAGGGTGGAGGTAGGAACTTCAAGAATGAGAACTATTCAGTTGGAAGCCAGCTTTGTAGGCTAATAGGAAAGTCTGCAAAGTGACAAATCAACTTCTGTCCTTTAACCCATCTGAAGTACAGGTCCTTTGCTGAAGCTACTGATCGTGGGAGAATACTTGTTTGCAGAAAACACCCAAACAGCTTCTCAATTCTTTATCGGAAACATTTTAAAGAGGCTTAATTAAACACGATAAGTACAGAAAAAGCAAGCATTGGCAAGCCTAGATGTTTCCTAACAGAGCGGGGGGCTAGATAGATGATACAGATACTTTAGTGGGGGGGAAATTTAACTATCCATGTTACCTGCTGAAACACTGTGCAGGGGGAACAGGGATCCATGCTGTTCGCTTCATGAAGCCCAATGGTAGTCCTGGCTCCTGCCCTTATGAAAAGAGGCTGCAAGACACACAAACTCGGGACTGTCCCGTGGCCCAGAGCCAAAGTGCAATTATTGCAGAGGTGGGTTTCAGCAGGTTCTGACCAGTTCTTGAGAACCGGTAATGGAAATTTTGAGTAGTTCGGAGAACAGGTAAATACTACCTGTCTGACTGTCCCCACCCCTGTCTATTCTCTGCCTCCCGAGTCCCAGCTGATCAGGAGGAAATGAGGATTTTGAAGTAACCTTCCCCTGGAGTAGGGTGGGAATGGAGATTTTACAGTATCCTTCCCCTGCCATGCCCACCAAGCCACGCCCACCAAGCCACACCACGCCCACCAAGCCACACCCACAGAACCAGTAGTAAAAAAATTGAATCCCACCACTAATATACTTTACTAGAAGTCAAGTGGATTACAATAATGTAAAGCCAGAACTGAAAATCACGTGCCAAAATCCTCAACTTTCCGCTCTCTTTGTTGCCTCCCATGTCCAATCAAATTCAAACAAGAGGTTGTTAGGACAGTCCCTTAAACAGCTGCATTCCATTCCTTACTGGTTGTGCTTGTCACCCATCTCAGAGAGATACAGTGAAGTTTCATTTCCCTCGAACTATTCCCCCCTCCCATCCAACTCCCCTGGATTTCATGGCAGCTGGTATTGAATGGTTGCAAAGCACAAGCCTGAGGAGGCAGCTGACATGAGAGGTCCTTGGTGCACTCTGAGCTTGGTTGTTTTCTTGCAGACAGTTCATTAGCGAAACTAGTTAATATCATCAGTGCTAGTGATGTTTAGTGACTAGCACTGATGATGTTTGGGCAATGAAAGCCTGCAACCAACAAACAACCAAACTCAGAGAGCACCATTCTTTCCCTTTTTCAATCAAGTAGCATTTCATAACCTGTCAATCCTGTTTTCTTGGTTAATCCATAACTTTGCTTGCATGTCTTTCTTTGCAAGCAAGAGCATCACACTCTCCCATCCTATTCTGTCCATTTTATTCTCAGGATCGGAGGGGTGTATTACTCAGTTTTACCCTTCTCGCCCCTTCCCTGCCTGGCTGTCCCTCTTCTTGAGGACTACCCGAGCCCAGACACAATCCCCATTTCTTAGTTAAAATGGATTTATTCCTTTGCCAATGTTTTGAATTTGAAGTAGGATTGGAGAAACAAAATAGTGAAAGTCCAAAAAGTGCTTGCTTGCTTGTTTGTTTGTTTCTTTCTTTATTTGTTTGTTTGTTTGTTTGTTTGTTTGTTTGTTTATTGGTTTGTCAAACATGAACAAGATAGCAGGTATAAATATGAACATGGACATGAACAAAAGAAATCAGTACCAATAAATGGGGACAGTAGGACAGGGACGGTAGGCACGCTTATGCATGCCCCCTTTACAGACCTCTTAGGAATGGGGTGAGGTCCACGGTAGACAGTTTGAGGTTGAAGCTGTGAGAATTTGAGGCTGTAACAACGGAGTCAGGTAGAGCATTCCAAGGCATTGACCACTCTGTTGCTGAAATCATATTTTCTGCAATCAGGTTTGGAGCGGTTTACCTTGAGTTTATATTGATTGTTCGCCCGTGTATTGTTGAGGTTGAAGCTGAAGAAGTCATTGATAGGTAGGACATTGTAGCAGACAATCATTGCTACCACCTGAACCAGTCCGAACCGGCAAATACCACCTTTGACATACAGTTCCTTTTTTATTTCGTTTCACTTGTAAAATTAATCTTGAATGAGAAACAAAACATCTTCAAAAAAAATCCCAGAAAGTCCAGTTGTATCTTGAAAATACACCTTTGGGACAACCATGACCTGGATGACTGAGAATCTCCATAGGCAAAACAGTGAAAGGTCACAGCAAATGGCCAGGCATTTCTAGTCTGACAAAACTCTCCCTGATGACTCACACCTGAACCATCACAAGACCCTCACTTGACACACCCACACCTGAAGCCCTTATAAATAGAACACTGACATTCTCTAAACTCTGCTGAACATATTACCTAACCTAGCATTGAAATGTTTGGAAACCAACCTGCAAATTCGGAGAATGAACCTTCACCCTCAAAACTTTTGCTCTTAATAAACTTCCCATTCAGCTTTAAACATTTAGAGAGATGGAGCAGCATTGGGTCTCTATATAATGAGAGTTGTGTTCCTTTTTGGAAATTCTCAGGTGTCCCAAAGCTGCTTTTTCAAAAGGCAACTTTCCTTGAAGATGTTTCACTTCTCATCCAAGATGTTCCTTCAGGTCTGACTGAATGGTGGAGCATGGAAGGATTTTACATTCCTTGCAGCCATCTGGCCATTAACAATCTTTCTGAAAGTTTCTGCCTTCATGTATTTTTGGGGTTTAAAGTGTGTGTGTATATATATATATATTGTGTTGGTTGAAAAACCTCCTGAGCTTTTCAGATATTCTTGCAATGTATGCACATACAGCAGTGGTGGGTTTCTCATATTCTTGTCACCAGTTCGCCGCACATGTGCCCAGACTTCCACACACTCGCTGCACACATGCGTGCCTTCCGTGCATGCACCTGGCCTTCTGCGCATGCATGTTGCTTGTGTGTGTGCCTTCTGCGCATGCGCCCAGCCTAAAAAACATGGCTAAATAGGATGGAACTACATCCGGGCGGGTGGGCAGGCCCACCTGCAGTCATCGCTACCAGTTCACCTGAAGCAGTCCGAACCGACGAACACCATCTCTGACATACAGTTCCTTTTTATTTTGGTTCACTTGCAAAATTAATCTTATTGTCTTTATTTTGTATACTGTGTTTCCCCAAAAATAATACGTCCAGCGATAATAAGCCCAATAGGGTTTTTGAGCGCATGCATGAAAATAATCCCCCCCAAAAAAATAAGCCCTCCCTGAAAATATTTAAATGCATGCACAGCCGGCCCCTGACATTTCCTCTGGTTAGGGTTAGGAAAACAGAGCTGGAAATCAAGTAAGACAGCAAGAGGTGCCCCATCTTGCTCCACGCACCCTAAAATAATAAGACCTCCCTGAAAATAAGGCCAAGCGCTTATTTCGGGGTTCAAAAATTATAAGACAGGGTCTTATTTTCAGTGAAACACTGATATAGAAAGCGAGATCTTCTGCTCATTCCCAGCACAAATGAGGGGGGTCTCACCATAGAATGTTGGGAATCCATTCTAAAAATAAGTATTTTCTCTTCTATGCCAGCTTCATTCCTTCCTTCAAAATTCTCAGTTTTACAATAATTCCATAGAAGGAGTTTATTTGAATGAGAATGGAGACCTAGCATCAGACTTAGACCTTATGAAGTGGGTGATTTTCTCCAAAACATCAGTTAACAAAGTGAAGTTTGGAAGTCTAGAAAGACAAGGAACAAAGGATTTCACATTTATGATCAATCCAAATTTGTCTTCAGAGATGGAGGGGTTGAAGGTGAGAATAGGTTTATTTACATTTTTTGGGCAGGAACTGATTTTGAATATTGTCAATTTCTCCAAGACAATTCTGTGTTTAACTGTCTAGCTTTTCATAATAAAATATATCCTGATGTATTTATTATTAGAACATAGAATAATACAGTTGAAAGGGACCTCAAAGGTTTTCTAGTCTAACCCACTGATGGAGCAGGAAACCCCATATCATTTCAGACAAATTGTTGCCCATTCTCTTTTTGAAAGCCTTCAGTGATGGAGCACTCACAACCTTTGGAGGCAAACTGGTCCAATGGTATCTTGTCCTTACTGTTCGGAAGTTTCTCCTTGTTTCCAGGTTGCTTCTCTTCTTGGTTAGTTTCCAACCATTGTTTCTTGTTTTACCTTTTGGTACTTTGGAAAATAATTTGACTCTTTGTCTTTTTTTTTTTTTTGAAAACATTTTTTATTTTCCATAACAATAATTTT
>JANHFT010006847.1:278184-293338 GCA_032467955.1 Pseudoxenodon macrops | reverse complement strand
AGCCAGATGAATACCTGGTAGGCAGATTTTTTCCCTATTTTCCTCCCCAAAAACTCAGGTGCGTCTTATACTCAGGTGCGTCTTATACTCCGAAAAATACGGTAGCTTTTGACTCAGACTGAATTTTGGATGGTTTCACTTACTATAAATTCTCCTCCCTGGGCCCTTTTTAAATATTTGCACATACCACCTTTAGTTAATTGAACTATTTCAGGTTTAAGATATAAAAGGTTAGACTTATCTCATGTCACGATTATGCCAGTTCAAAAATTATGGCATACTATTTTTTTAAAACTACATTTAAACCCTTTTTCATACTAAACTGATGCTATGGAGTGATCCAGGTCTTTAAACTATTTTAAATGTCTGTTATTTGGGAGATTCGGAAGGATATCAAGATGATGACTTTGGTTTATTATTTTATTATTATTTTGCTTTGTATAATTGAATTATAGTGAGTTTTTCATATTTCATCTATTAGAGGATTGATTTTATGTTGCTGTCTACTGGCAGGATTTATAATTACAGCATTTGTTAATGTCTCAATTTAAACAAGCGTCATTTGCAGCCTCCGAGACACTTACATTATTAGAAGTGATAACTGCATCTTATAACCCAGAACATCTCATTCACCTCATGTGAAACCTGTAAAGAAGCCTCAGTACAGCCATAATATGATGAAACAGTCTGATTCCAGGTTGGCAAAGGTCACTGACAAGATTATGTACATATTTATTTAACCTGTAATCTGAATACATATTAAAGGAAGCTGGATTGAAAGAAGAAGAGGATGTTTATAAAATTGGAGGAAAATATTTGAAAGAAAGATCCTTTGGAAATTTAATGTTGGAGAAAACTTGTGAGTATACAAGTCTGTAGAGATTCTCAGTCATCCAGGTCACGGTTTTCCCAAAGGTGCTTTTTCAGGAGGCAACTGGACTTTCTTGTTTTTTTCTTTTGAAGATGCTTCGCTTCTCATCCAAGAAGCTTCCTCAGCTCTGACAGGATCTGACAGGATCCTTCCACTCCCCACTATCCTGTCAGAGCTGAAGAAGCTTCTTGGATGAGAAACGAAAAAACAAGAAAGTCCAGTTGCCTCCTGAAAAAGCACCTTTGGGACTTCTGAGTATACACCATGGATAGCCAAGGGAAAAAAAAAAGAAAATTGAACAAATTAACCCAAATTATCATTTGATCCACTCCCTGGATCAGCATTCTCCATGCCCTTCTCTCCTGCGCGGCCTGTGCCATAGTCATCTCAGTGTCATCCTTTATTTATAGTATTCACCCAATGGGTACTAGTGCAACCCCTTCTCCTTTTTCTGCTGATCACTCCCAGCATGACTGATTTTTCGAGTGAGTCAGCTTGCATGAAATGGCCAAAGTATGATAGCCTTTGTTTGATGATCTTGGCTTCGAGTGATATTTTTGGTGAGGTTTTGTCTAGGACTTTTTTGCTTGTGGGGTTTTTTTTTGTTTGTTTTTTTGCAGTCCATGGGTAATAGTCACCTCCAACACCACAATTCCAGCATCACCACTTCTGCTACTACACTGCTGTAAATCAGAAAAATATTCCCCTGCAAACGGCAGTACATTATATTCATTGCTACAAATGGAATATATAAGAGCAGAGAGAACCATCTCATTTCAAAGGTGGCCAGGCAATTTGAAATCTCTCCCTTGGGAGAATAGTTATCTGCATTATTTTGCAAAAGAAAAGGAAGCTAATGTTTATTTTTAAACTCCAGGATTTGTACCTCTTCAGGTTCATTGTTTATGTTCTCAGCAGAGAGAGAAAAGGATGCATGTTTTTATTATGTTTATCAACACAATTAGCTTCTCTGCTAAGATATATAAACTGAAAGTGTAAAGCAAGCATAGCTATCTAAAACAAATATATTGGCCCAATAGTTGTACCTGACTCAAGAACATAAGAAGCATCCTATTGGGTCAGACCTTTGGCCATTTAGTCCAGCAGTCTGTTCTCAGCCACCTGCACAAGGAAGCCCATTTGTCTCCCAGCAGATAGTTTTCAGTCACACTGCTAATAAGGCTAATAGCTGTTGTTCCCCTTGACTTCTATGAATTGGTTTAACCTTTTTTGAAGCCAGCCAAGGTGGTAGACAGGACCACATCTTCTGGTAGCAAGTGTCAAAGTTAAATCGTGTGCTGTAAAACAACATTTGCATTTGACCTGATTTTTCTAGGATTGCGGGATTCAATTGCCTTGGATTACCTCTGGTTTTAATGTTAGGAGAAAGGGAAAACAGGTTCTCCTTGCTTACTTTATTTACACTCTGCAAACAATTCAATCTTGTCTCCATTCATTAGCCTCCTTTTTAGTCTAAAAACATGGCAACCAACATTGCAATCTTTTTTCATAGGAAAGCTGTTCTAGCCCTTTGATCCTCTTAGTTGTCCTCCTCTGAACCTCCTCTGGTTCCTCTACACTTTTTTGAGGTCCAGGCGCAGTTGGGTCTTAAATTTATACCTTAATACATCTTCTATGGCTTCCACAATGACCTAAATTATGTGTTTGATCACAATCTTTGGAGGACTTAGGACAGCAATTAATGGAGGAACGGGAACTCCTGGCAGTAGCTAGACTTTTGTTTCAATGGGCATTTTATCAGTGGTAACTTTTCTTCCATTGGATGTACAGAGCCATAGGGACCTCTCTGGATAACAAGGTCAATCAAAAGGAAGGAAACAAGTTTAGACCTGAACATTTGGGCAAGGCATCAGTGTAGAACAGGATTGATGCCAGGAAAGCATTTTGACTAATGGCTTTTGATGCTGGGTGCAAATGCTGGAGCAAGGCAGCAGCTTGATTACCTGGGCTGGATCCCAGTTAAGCAAGAACAAAAAAGAGAAGTGCAAGCTTAGCTGTAGCCTTCAAAACAAAAAGTACAAAGAGCCCAATTGCTCTCAGGTTGGATGAAGATGAAACAAAGAATTGCGATGATTTGCCGTTGGGAATTTGAAAAGGGCCATAGGAGCATTCCTGTGTGCCTGAGTTTAATCTGGTTTCATGAACGCTGAAAAGCAGTATTATGGAAGAGCATAAAAGAGGGATATGGAAAATGAAAGGTATCACAAGGGATGCTCTCCCATCTGATATCTTTATTCTTTAGGGATTGCTACAGGATGTTGCCATATTTCCCACCAAGATTCCAGACTGCCCAGTTTACAAGTCCTCGATTTACAGCCCTTTGTTTAGTGAGTGTTTGAAGTTACAACAGCACGACCATTCTTCACACTAACGACTGTTGGAGCATCCCCATGGTCACATGATCCAAATTTGGAAGCTTGGCAACTGGCATGTATTTATGACGGCTGCAGTGTCCCAGGCTTCATGTGATCACCTTTTGCAACTTTCTAACAAGCAAAATCAATGGGGAAGCCAGATTCAGTTAACAGCCATGTTACTAACTTAACAACTGCAGTGATCCACTTAACAGCTGTGATAAGAAAAGTCATAAAATGGGGCAAAGTTCACTTAACAATTGTCTTGCTTAACAACAGAAATGTTGGGCTCAGTTGTGGTCATACATCAAGGACTACTTGCATTCATATTGTTGATTTCTTGTATTTATATTTTTGATACTTTTTAAAGACTTTATTGAAAGGGACATGGTGGCTCAGTGGCTAAGATGCTGAGCTTGTTGATCAGAAAGGTCAACAGTTCAGCGGTTTAAATCCCTAGCGCCGCATAACGGAATGAGCACCTCTTACTTGTCCCAGTTTCTGCCAACCTAGCAGTTCGAAAGTATGCAAAAATGCAAGTAGAAAATTAGGGACCACCTTAGGTGGGAAGGTAACAGCGTTCCGTGTGTCTTTGGCGTTTAGTCATGCCGGCCACATGACCACGGAGATGTCTTCGGACAGCACTGGCTCTTCAGATTTGAAGCAGAGATGAGAACCACCCCCTAGAGTCGGGAATGATTAGCACATAAGTGCGAGGGGAATCTTTACCTTTAAAGACTTTATTGTACAATTCCTAGGGTCTATTAAAGGTATAAGTATTGTTTAAATAAATAACAATGTCAATTAATAATACAAAGCACTTGACATGCATATAGAAAACTATCAGACAGGGTCCCTCTGTAAACCTTTTTCCGCTACACCACCACTACAGTTAAATCTAGAACCAAAATATCTTGGGGGCCCTTGGATGGATGAACCATATTGAGATAAATAGCCTAGTTTTCCAGAGAGGTCCCTATGGCTCTGTACACTTTAGGTCTCATAACCTGGTCCAAGGTTTTTCAAATTGTATCCCATGGGACCCTTAGATTCTAGGAGAAGCTAATTGGATTTTTTTTGGGGGGGGGACTTTAAGGGTGACAGGAATCATTCAAACACAGCAATTTCCTGTCAGTGATGCTTTGTCTTCTAATCAGCGATTCCAACAATTTCTATCTTAACTACTAGTCTCTATGACCTGAAAAAGAGTGGAACATTTTGGCCCAGTGCAGCCTTTTTTCTTTTTTTTTACTAAGACAGTTGGAATGAAATGATATGTGTAATTACTGTTCATTATTTCAACAAAAAGGAGTATACGCCCAGATTGTTTTAATACATATTTTGAAGAAAATCCCAGTAATTAAGATATATGTACTACACACAAAGAACGTGTTTCTCTCTCTCGTATCACCAAAAATATTGTTGCGTCTTTCAAATCTCTCCTTGGCAGCAGATGATATTTCAGAAGATCTGTCCATAAGATGGAAATAACATCTCCTCTTCCCTTCAGACCCACTCAGAGTATAATGTTAATCAAATGACAAAGAATTTGAAAGAATGCAACCACTTTTGTTCTTCCCCTTGGCTGCCCATAGAAAGTGTTTCATGCATCTTGCTGCCCCGTGATGAATAAAATCAAGGGGAAATACCCTCTTTGAAGCTTTTGTGTTGCATTAAAAAAGATCATAAGGCAGAAGTGATTAGTCTTCAAAGAAGAAAAGCTAACTGGATCTAAAAACCATCCTTTTTCTCCTATACACGCATGGCTAGATTTTACTGGTGAGGTCTACTACAAATGGGCTTCTAAGGTGTATCACATTTACAATGTGACTGCCTGTACAACTTAGAACTAATGTGTGCCAAAGATGCTGGCGGTTAATTCTTAACCCTTAGCCTGACAAGTATCCGGAAATGAAACCCATAGCCCAAAACATGATTGACTATTTAAAATCTACAGGTGAGCTTCATCCTGTTTCTGAGGTCAACACGGATCCTCTCTGCTCACTCTTCCTTCAGTTCCATCCAACATACATTTTCTCAAATTGAGCCTTCTGATTTTCTGGTCTCTCTTCCTCTTCCTTCAGCTTTGGAGTCACCTGCTTCCCTGTTTGGAGTCCATTGGCATCCCTCAGCCAATGGTATCCCAACTTCCATTGCAATTTCTAAGATTTATTTTATGGAAGTAGAACTCACATCGTTTTCCTCTCAGGCTCAGTGGAAGTGGCCCAAATACTTAACCTACTATGGATAGACAAGAGGGTTTATTGTATACTATGATGAAGCCACTTTATAGAGTTGAGTGCCTTCTGTCAACATGGAGTGGACCCATGATATAGCATTTCTATATAGAGTGTACAGCATTTCTTTTCTCCACTTTTCTCACAGTTTAACAGATATTTAGCACTTGTTGGTTGTTAACATGAGTGACATTTCTGCCCTAAGCAACTGTAGCTGCCAGTGCAGTTTCCAGAGTTCAAAATCAGACTAGCCGCCTTCTTTACACCGAAATGAGGGAAGGGCATCATCTTGTTCTTCGCCTGGAGCGACAAAATGTCTTCAGCTGACAGGCTGGGAAAAAGATATACAGCAACAATATAAGTTAGTGTAGTGAATAGACAAGGCCCATTCATTCTATCATCCGGTGCAGGTAGGTAAGGCAGGCAAATCCAGTCCTCCACACTCATTCAGTCATGTCTAATAATTTGAATCTTATTCAGACAGGAAAGTAACGTCTTTGCTTCCCAAGTCTAAAGATGCCCCAGAGCCCATAGACTTTTGGCTGCAGGGAATAAATGTTTAGTCATTTTGGAATCCTCTCCTCAAAAAGGGAGGGAAAAGACAAGAGGCTTGCTTGGGCAAGCTCAGGAAGAGATTTCCCCAGTCTCCTATTTCTGGTTCAAAAATCTTGATCTTGAGGCCATGGGTGGGGGTGGGGTTGAGATCTAACTGGAAGACCTAACTGGAAAAAGAAAAGCAGGAAATGGTTGGAGCAGGCTGGATGGATGAGGGCTGATGAGAGCCTTAGGGAGAGCTGGACAATAACAAGACACAGGGCTTTCAAAAATATAAGGTAGTGCTCCAGGGATGTGAAGCTGCTTTCTCTAGACTGGAGCAATGCTTTTCCAACCTTGGCAACTTTAAGATGTATGCCTGGGGAATTCTGGGAGTTGAAGTCCACACATCTTAAAGTTGCCAAGGTTGAAAAACACTACTCCAGGGAATGGAGGAGAAGGGAAATCTGGATCAGATCTCCAGAAGCCTCTGAGAGACACAGGAGCTGAACTAAATTGTTCCATGGTCTCTGAGTTAAAGTTGCAATCTACTTGAATCAGGGATTATCCAGGAACAGCAAATATCGAAAACATGCTGAGGTTATCTTTCAATGCCAAGGATGTGTTAGACAAGGCTCTGTTCTTTGTCTTAAGTTGTGTGCTGTCTGCTTAATTGACTTTGATATCTTGTTTCTGACAACTGTGCCTACTGAGTAACCTTAGTATCTGAGAAATATTGTATTGTGTAAAGCAAACTCAGTTCTTAGTATTTTAGTACTTTGTGAGGTCTATGATTTTTGCCTTATTCTGCCCACCCTAATTAGTTTTGCAAGTGACTACCTTAACGTTCAAAATAAGTTTTACATTTTCCCTTTTCTTGTTTTTCATAATGTTGTATTTTTAATTAGACATTGTGTGTTTGGTTTGAACTGTTCAACAAAGGAAATAGGGAGGACCTGTTTTCTCTGGTGGCATATGCCTCTGGGGTACAAGGGTCAAGAGGTGATGCTGTGGAGTTTATTTTCTGTTTTGTTGTTGCTGCTGCTGCTGCTGTTATTATTCCCAGTTACTAGAAAGTAAGAGTGTGACCAGATGGTGAAATCCTCTGTCTGTCTCAGAGGCAACTGTTAAGGAAGAAGAGGCCAGGGCAAGGATTCTCCTGAATATTATTGATGGTAGAAGAAAAAACAGTACTGATTGTTGCACCAAGGCAGGAAGATGGCTGGAGCTGGACCCATCTTCCTACCAAAGGACCTTCCTTCTGGAGTGGAAGATTGAGATCTTCTACCTTTCAACCTATGAGTTCAGCTTTGCTGCTACAGGAATTGCTACTTTCTTGTTGATCTGTTTTTTTAAATGTAAATGATTTCCTCTGTTTCTGAGTAGTTTTTTTTATACACTGCATTTAAATAACAAGAACAAGGCCAAACTCAGTCATAAAGAGATGTGATCTTTGACTGTTTTGTTGCATCAAGTCAAGGTCAACCCAAACCCACAAATTTTGCATGGATTATGGAACACATTAGCTTTGCAAATGTCTGCTGGAAAGTATCAATTACTAAAATCTGCAGGTGTCTTTGTTATCTGTTAGCTATACATAGATACCCTCATCACAAATATACCCTCAGATCAATTCACTACTGTAGTCACAGACCAGCATAATGTAACCCCAGAAAATTTTAGAGATGGGGGAAAAGTAGCCTCAGAAATGTAAATTGAGACATTTGAAAATTTCAAGGTCAGCTCAGTATGTTAAGTTGAAGGGCAGCCATGCAACAGCATAACACAGGCTAATCACGATCTTACCTGCAAATACGGGTAACTAAAATTGGAAAGTTTATTTCTTTCTCCCTTCTTCCCTGCCTCCTTTGTACAAGCAATTTCAGATGGGACCAATTTACAAAGAATAAATTTCCCTTATCTGCAATTTGCCTTTTTGAGATTGTTTCCTATCAAAACAGCTTTCCTGCAGTAAAAAGGGGGCTCCTGAGACACTCGTAAATCTGAAACCAAAGATAGACAGCTGCAGCCCAGAATCTTGAAAATAGTTTGATTTAATGCTGAGGTAAGAGAGAAAGCAGCCAGTACAGAAACTCAGAAACAGAATTTTTGCTGCTGGACAGCAATTCTCATTTGCCCTCACAACCACTTTCCAGTGTCAAAATCCTATTTATAAAAAATAATGTCATCTTCTAATGAATATGTGCAACATCTTTCCCTGTGACTAAAGGGTTGACTTTAGCAGGCATTTTCTTGATATTCCCCCTCTTAATTTTTGCTCTTCTGTTTTCTTGTTCACTCCAACATCTCAAATATTATAGTTACTTCTGGCTGATGAGCATCTGTATGAAAAATGGGAAATTTCATGACTGTGCCTTGTTTTTTTTTTAATAAAGGCAACAAATACTTGTAGAAAATAAAAGTAACACAGATAACTAATAACAGTTCATTGGGGAAAGTTCATCTCAAGACTTTGAGATTGCTAAATTTTAGTCTGAGCTCTATGCTAAATACATATTTTCTTCTGGGTTTGCACTATTCATCAGTGCAGGCATTATTATAGCTTCCACCATAGATTTCCAAATGAAGTTTCCAAGATTAATTAAAAGTCCTGTTCCTGACAGCAGTATCTGTGGTGAGATGGCAATGTCAAAGGTCAGGATGGCAGCCACAACTGTGCTATCAAAGAACCAATTTCTTTGTTTTTTACATGCCACTTAAAAAGAGGTGTGGATATGATTGCCACCATCTTGACTTTTTGACACCCCTGCTCCAGCTGTCATCTTGCTTCCAAACAACTGATAAATGCAGCTACTATACATACCTGACATTTCAAGCAGTCCAGCCCCACTGTCATCACCTCAGGTCTAAATGGTTTTGGTTTTTAATGTCTAGCATACTGAGGCTGCTACAGTTCTGGGTAAGAGTCTGTTCAATCATTTATCTCACTGTGGGGAATCACTTAATAAAATACTTCTCTTTTGCTGGTGATACCTAAAACGTGCCACTATTTTTTGCAAAGTGTTTTCACAATACAGCTGCCCCTTCCTTTTTTTTCTATGTATTGTTTAATATCATTACTTATATCCTCCCTGTCATTATTTATGATTGACATTAACACTCTTAAATAAAAACGCCAAAAATACTTTTTAGTAAGGTTTCTCAATTTGGCAACTTTTAGCTGGCTGGGGTATTCTGGGAATTGAAGTCCATTCAATTTAAAGTTGTCACAATTAACAGATGCTGTTTTATAGGACAGAAATAAACCTTTTGGGATCCTTCTCAAAGGGCAGTTGGCAGGATGGATAGAAGTTGAGGTGGCCTTGTAAAATGGTCCTGCACTTTTTCCTTTTCTTTTTTGTGTCTTGATGTCTTTCTTTTGCTATTTACAAGTGTGGCCTTTTGCTGAAGTAGCTCATTAGATGCCTGCTGAGCAGAAGTTGTTGATGTTGTTAGCATATCTGCAGAAGGAGTACTTAAACTGGATTAGATGTCTTTCCTACTAACAGTTCACAGGCTGATCTCAGCGTGGGGAATTATCTGGCCCTGTTTTCCCACAAGGGGATCCCATCACTTGATATGTTGATCCAAATTTATTCAGAGGCAGTTCCCACCTCATCTTTAATCTCTTGAAGATGACAAGCTCAAGAATAGGAAATTAAAAAAAAAAACAAGAAAAGGATAATTTCTATGAGGACAGAAAAATGTGTGAACAGTCTGTATTTTTGCTGCAATATGTCTTTATGAAATCAAAACCTCTCAAACAATTCAGCATAGTTGCACACCACAAAGGGGCAATTATAACTTCCCAATATCACACCCATTGTGTGATTCTAAACATTTTCATAGTGTATGTGTGGCATCAGTAGTTGAGAAATTGTTAATGTGTTTGGGTTACTCGAGTCTGCCCAATAACCTGAAAAGCAGATAAAAAAATATTGAGTGCTTAAACAGCCATCTTTTAGTAAGGAGATATCAGTATGTGTGCATGTATACGGTAAGCCTTTATTATATTTGTTAGATTTATATCCCACTTTTCCTGCTAGAGATGAAATGCCCTCCTCCTAGTTTTCTCCAATACATAAACTCAGGGGGTGGGAATAGGTTGGACTGTGAATGACTGGCTCAAGTCACTGAGGTAATTTTTATGGATGTGGACAGAGGTGGGTTCCTACCGTTTCTAACCGCCATTTTGGATTTTGCTTCTGCACATGCGCAGAAGCTATTTTTTGATTGCTGTGCACATGCGCGTGAGGTACAACCTTGAGCGAACGGGCAGCAAAACAATCCACAACCCACCCCTGGATGTGGATGAATGTTAACCTGGGGCCAGTCCAACACCTTCAGTATCATGCCAGAATTCAATTTCTTTGGTTCTAGCTTAAAGTCAGTGCTACAGGGTAGATCGGTTTAAGAAGTCAATGCCATATAGGTATACTTTTATCAAGCTGCTATAGGAAGAGAATATTTCAAATCTGCATGTCCCTCTCTCCTTCATCACTTTATTTTCATTTGAATTTGGGAGGGCCCTATCAGAGGCATTTTCTTACATTAGTTTCTTGGAATGGGCTCAAGCCACATTTGTCTGATCATAACAATAGCAACAGCAATAGCACTTAGACTTATGTACCATTTTACAGCACTCTATGAGTGGTTTACAGAGTCCGCATATTTTCCCCAACAATCTGGGTTCTCATTTTACCAACCTCGGAAGAATGGAAGGCTCTGAGTCAACCTTCAGCCCCATCAGGGATCGAACTCCAGGTTGTAGACAGAGTTTGCCTGTGAAGGAAGTTAGCACCTACCCCCCCCTCCTAGAGGCATGAAATATTTTAGGATATACTAAAAAGGCAGAATATTTCCCCTAAAAGAGTCTTTTGACTCCTCCCCCAGGTTCTGCTACTCCTTCTACATATTCAGGTATTAAAAAGAAGAAGAGAAGTCTGCAATTCATGAGCCATGGGATCAAGGGCATCCCTGGAAATTGTGAGAAGGGTAGGGAGGAGGACAGAAAACATTCAGGGTGGTGGCTGCCACTGCACCAGAAATGCAAATAAAAAGGGGGCAGGGCTTTAAACATGTGATCAGCCCCAACCCTCTTGACTGCTTTAACTTCCCTGTAGAGACCCTTGCAGATAATTGTTTCTATTTTGTTGTCCAAGCTTTGAGTATTGGCTTCAGTTCCAGAGGGGAGAATCTATCAACAGTTAACCCTCCCCCTTCCATTCCTACTTCTTCAGTCTTTTGCAACTGATGTTAGTCAGAAACCCCCAAAAGAGAACATGTTGGAGAAGCAATTTCTATAGAGTAATGGATAAGTGAAATGTGGGATTCATTATTATGGCAAGACTATCATACAGAGGCTATTTCTGTGTTCTGTTCTGCTTTAATTGACTCACAGCCCCTCCCCCCACTTGTAATTTTGCTTTTGGGGCCCGCAGATGCAATAATATATAGAAATGAATGTGCAGCTAATATATTTCATTAATTAAAATATTTACCCAGACAAGTATAATGTTTACACAGAGACATCTATGCAATGTTTACATTGGCTCCTTCTTTGTTTACTTAAGTATCAAAGCAGGGATGCTAAAGACTTAAGCAATACAAAATTAATTGTTATTGTTTGTTGAGAATACAATTGTGTGTATGTTAATTGGAACTTGGGTGTGAGGTTTTGGCTCTCAGAACACATGCTAAAATGCTAGAATGCAGAGGGAGGGAGGGAGGGAGGAAGGAAGGAAAGAAGGAAGAAAGAAAGAAAGGAAGAAAGAAAGGAAGAAAGGAAGAAAGGAAGAAAGGAAGGAAGGGTAGTGGTGAAGGCACTAGGTAGAAACTGTGAATTCTAGTCCCATGTCAGGTATAAAGCTAACCGGGTGACCTTGGACCAGTCCCTCTCACTCAACCATGGAAAGGATGCAAGAACAAGCCATTTCTGAAATCTTTCCAAGACAACTGCAGGGACTAGTCCAGTCAATCACCAGGAGCCAACATGGACTTGAAAGCACTGTATAGTTTACACTGTATACATTTATTACAGATTCTTTATGGGTCTTATAAAGTAATAAGTAATATCAAATAGATAGTGGAAAACATACCTTTTAAAACAATATCAAAAGGCAACATCATAATAATGCAAAACAAGTCAAAACTGGTAAGATAAAAGCAGCTGAAAGCAAGTGCAATTGAAAACTGATAAAGTTGGGAAGAAACATTACTAAAATTCCATTTAATACAGTAGCATAACAACAGTGACAACAGCCAGCTAGTTAGCTTGAGAGAAAAGCCGTCTCCTCAGCTGGTGTCTAAACATCTCACAGCAGGTGCTAGACTAAATGAGAGAGGAGCCACCCCCTGAGAAAGAGGGTGCCGCACTGACCAGGAATTCACCATCAACTGACTTGAAAGAGGATATTCTAAGTCAGAACATCCTGTTTGTGGAATGCCTTCCTTGCCAGGGTGGCTGAGCCTTGTAAACATTTGTCACCGGTTTGAAGATCTTTACTCAATCTGATTCAATTACTTTATGCTGATTTCTGTTGGAGCCCATCCTGTGTTAGGAGATTTTAGGATTTATTATTATTATTATAATAAAAATGTTTGCAGAGAGGTGGTTGTTGCATACTGTGTTCCTTGCTCTTTTTTCCATAATTTAGACGCTGCCGGGTTGCCTACATTGGCAGGCTGGTTTTGGGGATGCTTGAGCCAAATCATCCCTAGCTATGTGAGGTACCTTCATGTCAAAGATGGAGATGATGAAGAATGAAGTGGACAGAAGGCTGCTCCTTTAACCACATCTAGCATATTATGGGTACCCCCTTTCTTCGTGGATATACTATTATGAAATGCAGTCAGGGCTGCCAAATTGAATAGCTTTTCAATTAAAAAAGGCAAATGAATTGAAAGGTTTGCTACAGTTTTTGTGCTTTCAATGCTAAAGCACTTGCACCCTTCGCTTTCTGCTGTTATTGTTTTTGTACCTTTGGCAATTAAAAAAAAAGAGACCTTTGAGTCATTTCCTTCACTGCTGGTTGAATTTCAATACAGATGGTCCTTGACTTACAACAGTTCATTTAGTAACCGTTTCAAGTTACAATTGAAAAAAATGACTTATGGCCGCTTTCCCACACTTATGACCATTTCGGTATCCCCATGGTCACGTGATCAAATGTCAGCCACTTGGCAACAGGCTGGTGTTTATGATGGTTGCAGTGTCCTGGCGTCATGTGATCTCCTTTTGCAACCTTCTGATTGGTCAATGGGGAAGCCAGATTCACTTTACAACTATGTTGGTAACTTAACGACTACGGTGATTCTCTTAATGACTATGGCAAGAAAGGTTGTAAAATGGGGCATTTAACAACTGCCCCGCTTAGCAACAGCAATGTTGGGCTCAGTTGTAGTTGTGAGTCAAGGACTACCTGTATTCAAATGACATACTGTAGCCATTCATATCTGAAGCACATTGACTTGGGGCAAAGACATTAAAAGGACTCTTGGTGGAACTCAGCAAGACTTTTGCGATATACTTGCCGACCCTCCATTTTATTTTATAATTTAAATAATTCCATGTCTTATAAATGTTGCATTCTGTTTGACTGTGGGAATACGATATTATTATCTGAGACAATCCAGGTCAGGGAAATTTACTATCTTGTCAGCGCTTCTCCTCTGCAAATTTTCACTGTCAGCACTCAGATAGGATCAACGACCATAAACACTGTTGCTACCTCAAAAGAATTGCAGAAAAGTGTGAAGCTGAAAAGACGGGAGATACAGTATTCTGCTTTTGGAGAACCATATTCTGTATTAGAGAGTGGTTGCAAGTGGATAATAAGCCCTTTCAAGTTTTCAGATTCTCAGTGAAGATTAGTAACTATTCTCTACCTGGTGAAAATGACTGGGTTCTGAAGCACTGCACAAGGGTAAGCAATGAAACAAACTACTTTGACTTACTGTCAGGCATGAAACATCAGGACCACATGTGAAGTTCCAATTAAACTCATTTATTGCTAAACATGGCTATGCACAGGAATCTATTCAACTAATGGGTTAGCATTATCTTGGCATTAAAGAAGGGCTAACGGTATTTAAGAGGGTTGGACTTCATCCACTTATAACTATGTAGAGACTGTAGACTGATTCCTCTTTTGATTCCTCCCACAGGTGCTGCCACTCCTACACTGATGACCACAAAAGGGATCAAAATCTCAGGTTGTAAATCAAGGTGCAGCCGTAAGTCTAGTGATCGTGTGACCGTGCCGAATTTTATGATCATTTTTTCAATGGCTGTAAAGCAAGTCACCATTGGTCATTACGTGAATCACACAATTGTTAAGCAGGTCCAGCTTCCCCAATGGATGTTTTTGGTGGAAACTGGCAAAAGAGGTTGCAGATTGTGATCATGTTACTGCAGGAGGCTGGCAACAGATCATAAATGGGAGCTGCTTGCCAGGCACCCTAATTGCAATCGCATGACCACAGGGGTGATTCAATGGTTTGCAACAGTGGCAAGTGTGAATAAAGATTACAAAATACCTTTTCCAAGGCCATTATAACTCCAGAGCATCATTAAACAAACAGCTGTAAATCGAGGGCTACCTGTATTGTTTGCAGTTTTTCAAAACCTGACTACTGTTGACAATGGGCTTGTAATTTGACCTGGATTAAGTGATTTTTCTTGAAATAATCAGCAGCAGCTAAGTGGCATACACAAATCTATTCTTCGCTCTTGCATGTAAGGAACACATTTCAGTTCCTTTCACACAATGTATGTTGACTTTCATTGATTAAATCAATTGATAAATAAAGCAATGTTCTATTTACTTTTAAAAATTCACTTTAGTCTGTTTCTCCTGGGAAAAAGTGAGGGTCAGAAGTAAATGAACCAGCCAGTGGTATTAGAACTAGACACTGTAACTGTTGTTTTCTTTACTTACCAACAAATATCTGAAAAATTATAATTTTTCAACAATTCCAGCATAACCACTTTAGAAGAAAAGATAGGAGAGCATGAAATGTCAGGATAAATGAAATGGAGATTCTCAGGCATCCAGGTCATGGTTGTCCCAAAGGTGCTTTTTCAAGAGGCATCTGGACTTTTGGACAAAACTGGACAAAAAGTCCAGTTGCCTCTT
>JANHFT010006847.1:225540-243302 GCA_032467955.1 Pseudoxenodon macrops | reverse complement strand
ATCTTGCTTGGATCTGTAAATAAGGCCACCAATCTATTAAGATTCCTTGTAATTTTAATTCCTGATTTGTTTTCAATTTCCCCTGCCCATTCAATAATTCCTTATAAGTAACAATTTTATCTAAATTTATTACATTAGGGTAAACCATTGCTTCCATTGTCGATATCCATCTCAGTATTTTTATATAAAAATTCCTTTTAAATGTCATCCAAATTTCTAATAGGGCATCTCTAACCTGATGTCTCTGAAAATATTTGTCAGCTTTATTCTTACCCTCCCAGAGAAATGCATGCCACCCCCGCTGTAGATCATGGCCCTCTATCGTTAATATTCTTTTATTTTTTAACATAATCCATTCTTTGAGCTATGATACAGCTGCCGCCTGCTAATAGAGTTCCCAATCTGGGAGACCAAAGCCCCCTCTAGTCTTGAATCCTGTAATAGTTTAAGTTTTATTCTGGGTTTCTTCCCCAGCCAAATAAATTTTGAGATTATCTTGTTCAATTCACTAAAGAAAATCTTACCTAATTTTATTGGTACGGTTTGAAATAAGTATAGTAATTTGGGTAGCACATTCATTTTTATAGTTGCGATTCTTCCAACCAGGGACAGCTGTAATTTTGCCCAATTCTCCAAGTCATTTTTAATTTGTAATATTAATTTTGTGTAATTATCTTCTTTTATCGAGGAACATTTAGTTGTCAACCAAATACCCAAATATTTTACTTTTTTTACTATTTGCAGTCCCAATATCCTCTCCAAATCCTCATTTTGTCCTCTTGTCAAATTTTTAGTAATCATCTTCGTTTTGTTTTTATTTACTTTTAAGCCTGCCACCCTGCCAAATTTCTCTATTTCCTGAAATAAAATTTTCCCGGTTTCCAGCGGTTCCTCTAATATAAAAACCATGTCATCCGCAAAGGCCTGTGTTTTATATTCGTCTTTTTTATTTTTAATCCTTTTATTTCCTGGTTTCCCCTAACCTCTCTTAACAAAATTTCTAATGCAAGTATAAATAAAAGGAGTGATATTGGACATCCTTGCCTAACTCCTTTGTTTATGATGACTCTTTCTGTTAGTTCTCCATTTACCATTATTTTTGCTGTTTGATTCGCGTATATCCCCTTAACCATTCTACTAAATTTTTCTCCGAATTTCATGATGTTTAATTGTGTAAACAGAAACTGCCAATTTAAATTATCAAAAGCTTTTTGAGCGTCAACCATTACTAGTACTAATTGCTTTTCTGGATGAACTTCCTAGTACTCCAAAACGTTCATTATAATTTTTGTGTTATTTTTTATCTGTCTTTTGGGCAAAAAACCATATTGGTCCGAATGTATTATCTTATTTAGTATTTTTTTAAGTCTTTCCGCCATAATTGTCGCAAATATTTTATAGTCGGCATTCAGCAACGAGATTGGCCTATAATTCTTAATCAGTTGAACATCTGTGTCTTCTTTTGGGATTAGAGTTATGTATGCCTCATTCCATGACATTGGTATACTGGCTCGCTCTAATACATCATTATATATCTCTAACAAAATTTCTTCCAGTGAAATTGTTTATATATTTCCACAGGTATGCCATCCGGGCCTGGTGTCTTATTGTTTTTTTGTTTTTTGATTGCTTCCTTCATCTCTGATACTGTAATTTTGTCATTTAAAGTGTTTCTTTATTATACTTAATGATTCATTTCCCATAATAGTCAGTTTATTATAGTCTCAGATAAGTACACCCATATGAATATACAACATGTGTTATACTTGGTTTCCACTACAGAATTTGTTGGAAATCTACTTTGAACTCTACCCTCCACACAAAAAATTCAGTTTTAAGGTGGTTGTTGCTACTAGTTTGATTTGAAAATATATGATTTCACCACCTTCTCCAAAACCTTCTCCCCAAAAATGAAAAGCGAGAGATGAAGCAATAGTTATCCAAAATGACTGAATCAAGAAAAGTACCCATCAGATGGCAAATCCCCCTTCCTCAAAGAAATGTTAACCACTTCCCAAATCTAGTCATACAGAGTGAGCTTAACTACTTCTGTGTTTCATTTTTAGATAGAACTTTAGAACTTGATACTAGGCTCATGCTGCAAAACGTCTTTATCTACGCTGCCAGGATTTTCGGGCTTATAATTATCTTACTTGTCTCTGTATGTTTTAGGAGAATTGTGCAAAATGAGTCTTCATTCCTCCATCCATGCCGAGAAATCTGCCTTGCCTTCCGTTCATTTTTCCGCATGTTTGACTGAAAACACGGCACCGTGCAAAACTCTGGAGCCTCCTCCTCTGCCCCAAAAGAAAACTGTCAGCAGAGCTCTTTCATCACCTGATGGATTTTACTGGGGCTCATCCTCTCCGTCCAAAGCAGCAGTCTTCCCGAGCTTCAAGTTGAACTCCAGTCAATCAGAAAGTAACGTCTGTATCCAAGAAAAACCTCTCTTTTGCTCTAACTTGGGAATCAACCATCATACAATTTCCTCCTCTGAGTCTCTGGGAAAAAACTTCATAGGGTCCACTACTACTCCATTCCCAAGTTCTGCTAAGAACAGCAGCCTTTGTGGCTTTCAGGATAGAAACCTTCCATCTCGTTCTTCCTCACAGCACAGTCTATCCACCCAGGTCTCCTCAGGTTCTGGCCTTCAGCTCCATAACCTCTTCAGCAACATCAACAGCAAAGAAGGCATGTATACCAAGTTAGGAGGACTCTATGCAGAATCCTTGCGCCGCCTGGTCTCCAAATGTGAAGAGTACTTTATGCATGATCAAAAAAGTGAGCTGCGTTTTAGTGAGAACTACTGGCCTTTCTTCAAACTTACGTGCAACACACCATGCTGTAATGCGGGAGACGCAGTATATTTCTGTGCAACGTGTGCCAAGGATCCTTCTAGCACTTATGCAGTGAAAGTAAGTAGTTGAAGAATATCATTTTGTAATGTAGGGGTAAGAAACATTTCTCATGCCTTATACCCCCCCCCCCTTCCAGGAAATGTATCAAGCCAAGAGTTCATTCAGCTAAAGCCAGAGCCAAGAAGGAGCAAGTGCTCCCATCCTGCAAAGTCCTTTTTGTCTTTGTGACACTTCAAATAACTAGAGGAGGAGACAACTCTCCAGAAGCAATGCAAAGGTCCAGAGAGCAGGTGCCAGAGAGCAGGTAAACCTAGAACTAAGGAGAAATTTCTGAACAGTGAGAACAATTAACCAGTGGAGTGGCTTGCCTTCAGAAGTTGTGTGTGCTCCATCACTGGAGGCTTTTAAGAAGCAATTAGACAGACATTTGTCCAGAATGATATAGGATTTCCTGCTTGAGCAGGGGGTTAGATGAAAAGACATCTAAGGTCCCTTCCAATTTTGTTATTCTGTTATCTTGAGGTCTGCAAAAAAAAGTTCCATATGATTACCTAGGTGGAAATTCTCCTCAGCTGCAGTGGCTTTTAGCTGGTCTCTTGCTGCTAGGAAAAGACATCTGTCATTAATCTGGAGAATTTTACTAGCTCTTAAATGTATCTCCTAAAGTCATTGTTGAGTGGCTTTGCTTGAGGTGAAATATAGGCAGATCATGAGACCTTGAGAATATCATTGGTTTCTTTTGCTTTGCCTTGCTTTGCCTGTGTAATTAGTCAAAGAATTTTCACTAGTCTGATTGAAATGCTCAAACTAGTTGGTCTCATTCAAAATTCCTGAAATAAATGGCCTGGAAAAAAATCTCCAGTTTCTGGAACATAGGGCAAAACAAATAAACCATCTCTCCCCCCCCCCCCTATTCTGATCAAAATACTTTGGGCTTCTGTTTGAGGTATTTTTGGAGATTTTACCTGGATTAGACAATTCCTTTCAAATGGCAAAATTCAGGGGCAAATAGCAGCTAGCAGGCTCAAGCCCATTGAGAAACCAATGTGGATTAAAAAGGTGAGCTTCAAGAAAAACAGAAGTACAGGGAATAATTAACTCCAAAATGCCAAGTCAGAACAAATAGAAATTTGGAAGAAAAAAAATCTCTGACACTGTCATCAAAAAAGGAGAATTTCTGGGCCTCTGCCAATGTGCTTGGCACTAATATTCTCCTTCTTTTAACAGGAAAGTGGAGTGTCTGGAGTCAGGCCAAGAGGGTGTGTAGCTGGGATTGTTGTCCTGGCACCCCTTTTAGTGCCAGGAGAGCAGAACAATCAGGAAGTGAGTCTTGACCCTTCTAACATCATTTGAGCACGAACTGGTGCCAAGAACTTCATGAGGCCCTGAATTCCTGTGATTCATGAGAATCCTCCATGGGTGCAAATGAGTCATCCTTTCCAAGACATTTGGCCATGTAGGGCAGGGCTTCCAGAACCTTCCAGTGCTGAAACCCGCCAGAAAGCCTGGGACTTCCCTGGCAGGTGCCACCTTCATTCTGGGTTTTGGTTCTGTAAGTTTTTAAAGGATGCCCTGGCATAATTGCACATCCTTAAGTAAAAATGCCACCATCCTTGAACTTTAAAAAAAAAAGAGAGAGGATATTTTCAAATTATCTCACTCACATAATTTTAATTGTCGCTTCCTGATCTTAATTCCAGATACAGTTACCTCTTTTCAATCCAAAGAGGCTGGAGATGGTTTTAGTCACATTATAAAGAAGTCAAGAATCTGCATTTAGTTCCGCTGATCTCTTTGCCTTTTGTGGATTGTGGCCTTAATTTTCAATGCTGTGCACAAATTGTTGTCTGCATGGATGCCAGTTTCACAAAAGGAAAGGGCTTGCTGTCCTGTCAGTCAAGCAATCACACGGCGTGTATTCACAATGGGTGTTTAAAATAGAGTGTGTGATTGCTAGGAAAGGAAATAAGCCTTTTTTGTGTGTTCATTGCAGACCACACATGTGTATGCCTATGTTACAGAATGTGTCTTTATTGTCTCAGGCCAGCACTGTAGCATCATAAGGCCGAGCCCAGAAAACTAAGAAGTAAGTTAGGCTGCTGTGTGGGAAATTTTAGTTAAGCAGTTTGGGACAATCCTTTCATTCTCCACTGCTTAAATATTTGATTGATTGACATATTTCAGGACTTAGTCACTGAGCTAAATAATTTTCCCATGTGCCTCTCTTATCTTGCAAAAAAGAAGCCACAACTCATAAAAGAGGAAAACTACAACATCATCATTGCTTGAAGTCAGCCTCAATTTTACCAGCAGTTTCAGGCCTGCTTGAAATTTTGACCTAAAATGTGGATCTTGTTATGAAATAACAGATCATTTTGGTTTATTTCAGTTAGTCATTATGTTGAATATGGAAAATCTGGAGCATTTTACATAATATCCAAACTCCTCTTTTTTTCTTTCTGCCATTTGTAAGAGGTGGATGGGATAGCCTTGTATAATATAGGGCTTTTAGCACACAGTACAAGGAGGACCACAATCTTCATCTGTATTTTTTTTTAATCCAAGTTAATAATGAGACAGGTTCTTTGAGCAAATTGTAATCCAGGAAAAGATATAAAACAATCCTCCTCCTTTTAAAAACACTGTTGGGAGATCGTGTAGTATAATATATTATTCATATTAAACTTCATTTATTTGTGGATGTTCCTAAAGTTTTAGATCCTGAAATGTGTGTGTCTGCTTGAAACAAAACTTCCCTAGATACCTCTTTCATGACTCAGCTGTTTCCCACTCAGCTGCATGTATATCTGTTTGATTGCTAATTGCTTTAGGGAATATCTTTGCCTCTGTATCCATTTCTTTGTTTTCTAATCAGTTTCCAGATGTCAGTGACATTTTCAATCTTTGCTTGTACTTTTTCTTCATAGATATGTACATACCAAGACATTAAAGCCGCAGCATCCTGTATTAGCCCTTCTATTCCCGTTCACTTCAATATCCAGCAGGACTGTGGGCATTTTGTAGCCACTGTGCCCTCAAGCATGGTGAAGAATGCTTCCGTGGACAGCCAGTGTCCTTCCCACGCTGCCACTGAGCAAGAGTGTGTGGTTGTCATTACCCGCGAAGTGCCACACCAGACTGCTGCTGACTTTGTGGGAGGTGCTGAAACTTTTCATAAAGATGAGCCGGACCAGTATGAGAGGAGAGTGTGTTTCCTGCTGCTACAGCTTTGCAATGGGTTGGAGCATCTTAAGGAGCACAATGTCATTCACAGAGATCTCTGCCTAGAAAACTTGCTGCTGGTGCGCTGCAAACCTTTCATAGGCTGCGGCAGGACCAAAAATGACAAGCATCTGCCAAGGCTCCTCATCACCAATTTTTTAAAAGCCATGCAAAAGCCAGGCACCGGTGAATCCAAAGCAAAGAAGAACCAGGCCCGGTTAGCTCCAGAGATTGTATCTGCCTCCCAGTTCAAAAAGTTTGACGAATTCCAAACCGGCATTCTCATCTATGAGCTTCTGCACCAGCCTAACCCATTTGAAGTTCAGACCCGTCTCAGAGAACAAGGATACAACCAGGGTGACCTCCCTGCCCTTCCCAATCTTTCCATTTATTCCAGTGGGCTCCAGAAACTTGCACATTTGCTCCTGGAAGCAGACCCAATCAGACGTATCCACACCACAGAAGCAAAGCGGATTCTTCAGTGTCTGCTTTGGGGTCCTAGGAAAGACATAGCAGATCAGCCACTAAAGCACAAGGAAGCCCTTCACGGAGCTCTTCAGAACTGGATTGACATGAAACGGGCTTTGTTAATGATGAAGTTTGCCGAGAGGGCAGTGGATGCAGAGCACAATGTTCAGTTGGAGGACTGGCTCTGTTGCCAGTATCTGGCCTCTGCAAATCCCTCCTCTCTCTTTAAGTCTCTGAAACTTCTTCATCTCCTCTGACCTGTAGCGTTTTCAAAGCTGGCATTGGTTCTGGATGAACCTGCCTAAGAGTGCACTTAGTTGGCGCTATTGAAAGTGGGTGCACACGCCACATTTTTCCTTTGTGTAACATTAACTGACCTTTAAAAAAAAAAAAAAAAGATAATGCATTTTATGCAGTCATTGTGAATGTTATAAAAATGTAAACAGTGTTATCTAGATTCCACCTCTAAGTAACTCTTGAAAGCCCCCTTAAAGTGTTCCCCCCCCCCAATTTGAAGGAGTTTGTTCTTGTAAGATGTTTTGTTGTTATTTTCGTATGAAATAGATTTAAGTTAAAACAACATGGTTCTTTTGTTTTATTTTTGTGGGTTAAAGAAAACAATTCAAGGAGAATTGCGCAGCCAGGTTCCCCAAAACGCTGGCTTGAAATTGCATCTTACTAAACCACTGAAACCAGTCCTTTCAGTCTTGTTCCAATTCCATCTTGGCTGTCTGGGTTGAAATGTGCTTAGTGCAGTTTTTCTCAAGCTGATGCTGGCTGGGGAACTCTGGGAGTTGAAGTCCATACATTTTAAAGTTGCTAAGGGTTGAGAGAAACTGGCTTAAGAGAATACAGGGCAGGGGGAATGATGGGATCTTTCAGAGGAGAGAGAAATGGAAAGTTGAACAATAGGAAAATCTCTTTGGGGTAAGCTTGTGAACCATATTCAGCAGTATTTCGGGCTCTTGTTCAAAAGCAGCCCCTGTACGCTGAAATACAATGATCCCAATGCAAGGTGACACTATAATGGAATTCCTGGGGGGACAATCTCCTGACACCATCATTAGCTCCTGTTTAGACAGGAGTGGAACTGTTGTAAACTGGTGCCTCAGATCCCCATATTTGCAAGCAGAAGACCATTCTGGCAACACAGTACCTTCCCCACAGGTCCAGTTTTATACTATTAATTACTCTGTGTGTATTTCTTTGGGAGTGTTCTCTTCTTGTTAAACAAGATTCTCCTCCCGTCTTTTTGTTGAACATGCAGATAATCGCTTGGCATGGCAACATTTCCCCATCTGACTGAGTTTCTTTTATTGTGATTCTGAACACGGTAATCATTGCAAGGGCAGAAGAAACCCAATCTGCCTGATTCCCCAACTTCCTTTGAACCAACTCCTTCATTTATGCCTCATTTGAAACCACATGTGATTATGTTGGGCTTGCTTAGCAATTTTGGGTTTATATATAGATTATCTATTTCTAAATTTCTTGAATCGGGATCCTATAAGTTTCAAAGTATAAGGCAGAGATGGACTAGTGCTGCAAATAGCTGCCCAAGCCCATGTTTCAAAAACCCTATGGCCTTCTCATCAATTTCTAGCTACAAATGCTTATGATGCATGGCACAGTTTCCCATATAAATTGTGATGTATTCTCCAGAATCCAAAGGATAATAAACTGTCTCTATAAATCACCTCTCTTTTTTGTTCATATGCATAATATAGATTCATCTATTCCATGTTCCATTTGTGTCATGGAACACGAATTGTGGTCTCACTGCCATCATCCAGGGATATACATACAGCCTCTAATCACCAAATTTTGCTCTCCCCTGGCATATAGGATAAGTGAAACACCCTCTGAAAAGCGTTAGCAGTTCTAGCAGGCTTCTCGTGTGCACTTTCCACAGAAAGTGGAATTCATAAGAGAGATTTCGCAGTTATTGAGACTATTCTCTGTAATAGAAAATGCAATTATTTGTTGCGCAATGTAGTATCCACATAGCATCTGAGCTATGTGAATAGTACAATCTTGCCGAGTATCTAGAGTGAATTGCCTATGATCTGATACATAACATCTCTACATTATCCGCCCTGAGAACTTTGAGGAAGTATTGAAGCCCCAGCAGCCATATTGTTTACAGAGGGCAGTGAGAAACAATGTAAGATTTATATCGCCAGCTTTGTAATGTAAAGAACAGCAGCATCTGGTTTCTTAGTCATACTATGATTGGTTTGGATATGTTCCCATTTTCCTTTACTGATCTCATATAACTCAATACTGGAAGGGTTTGAAAAGAAAAGCCATGTTGCAAAGGTTATATAAGTGAGTGTTACAACTCTTATTCCATACGTTTTCTCTCTGGAGCCAAAATGAGAGAGACCAAGTGGCACCAAACAGGACCTTGAGGGTACTTCTTGTTGACCTCAGGCATGTTTAAAGCTAATACTGTCATTATAGCACATTGCCTCTTTTCTACATTTATTTTAATGAATAAAAAGCTGTAATAAGGATAACATTAAGAATTGGACTAAGTTATTCTGTCAATGACAAAACCCAAAATAATAATGTTCTTTTTTGTCCTGTTCCTCCTCTTTAAATGGTGCAGAAGTAATATTAGACGGGACAGAAACAACACATTGGTTGTGATGATACAGGGGGAAATCCGTACTTAAATCAATGAGTTTTTTCATCTGACACTTTGTTTTCAAGACAATGGATATTTTTATATCTGCAAAGTATTTACAGTTAAGTATGCTCAGTTAATGACCACAAATGGGACAATTGTTATTTTAATTTTCTTTATTTATTATTTTTACAAATAACTTAAGGTGGCAAATATACCCAACCCACCTTCTTCCTTCTATTTTTCCTTTGACAAAAATCCTATGAGGTGAGTGGGCTGAGAGAGCGTGACTGGCCCAAAGTCACCCAACTGCCTTTTATGGCTAAGGTGGGACTAGAACTCACGACTTCCCACTTTCCAGCCTGTCAGGTTAACTAACTACAGCAAATTGGCTCTCTTGTTTTTTCTGTTGCTAAGTTCTGTTCTCTCTTGTTTTTCTGTCTTTCTGTTGCTAAGCCCGGTGTTTCTTACGTGCTTTGCGCCTCATTTCACAACCTTTTTTTGCCATGGTTGCTAATAAATCATTGCAGTTGTTAAGTGAATCTCACAGTTGTTAAGTGAATCTCACAGTTGTTAAGTGAATCACACAGTTGTTAAGTGAATCTGGCTTCCCCCACTGACTTTTCTGGTCAGAAGCTGGCCTGGAGGATCTCAAATGGCAATCACATGACCCGAGGATGTTGCAACCATTGTAAATACATGCCAGTTGCCAAGTACCTGAATTTAGATCACATGGCCACAGAGTTGCCGCAACCATTGGATTAGTGTGAGGAACAGCTGTAAGTCACTTTTTTCAGTGCTCTTGTAACTTCAAACAGTTGTAAACAGATGGTTGTAAGTTCAGGACTAACTGTATTGTCTTTACCTTTTATCCTTTATTAGTTTCCCCTGATACTGGGAAACTACGAGAGAAGAAGGGGGAGATCTTCACATCCAGATGCTCTTAAAGACACAGGAAAAGCACTAAGATAGTGGTGCATTTATTTTTAAGGAGGTCTCTGGGAGGATATGAAAAGCCAATCAAAGAAAGACTGTCTCGGTCCCGACTTGACAAAAGCTCCTGGTCAGTGGTTGTCAACATTGGCCACAGAATTATGGAGGTATTTTCCCTAAATTTTGCAGAACCAGTCCTTTGGTTTTTATTTTTAAACGGAGTCTGTTATAACCTCTTTTTCTCCCATTAGCTACTGCCGCCAATACTCAGAAACTGATATCCACCAAGATGCCACAAACTCCTCTTAACTGTCTTCAGTACACACCATCAGATCTTAGAATAAGGAACACACCTGTGTTTAAATCTCTCTTATTTTATTTATTTTAACACATTCATATTCCACTCGACCCCAATGACTCTAGCTGGTTTTCACACTTTTAATGGGAGTAAAATTCAACCTCACAAAATCATAAGGCCAGCCAACTATAAAAAAAATTAAAACAACCTACAACAAGGAGGAAAAGTCTGGGTGGCTTACAGTTAAAATTATTGGTACTATTAAATTAATGAATGTACTTAAAATATTTAATTTACTTAAAACAACCAAGGCATTTAGTAGCACTGTACTCTGGAACTCGCCTTTCCTCGAATGGCCCTTCTTTACATTTTTGTCCTATGAATTTTAATCCTTAAACTTCTAACATTTGTTCTATACTCTAAAATCAAGATCTGCAGGATTATTGTGCCAGACACCACAATAAAAATATCTCACTGAAAGATTTCGATGTTGTGCTTCAGCAGTAGATGGTGAGAACTGATGTGCAAAAATATTTTCTTAGGAATTCTCTCGGCAGTGTAGGACTTGGGGTCATAAGGAGAAGAGGATATTGTTCCTGAAGAAAATATTTGAATGAGAACCAACAAGCAAGTATTGTGTTTGCTTAGATACTCGGGCAAAGATCAAACACTTGCATAACAAGATGACCCATGGCCTTCTGAAGGCAGAAGAGAACAGAGATACAAAAATAGCCTTCCTTGATATCAGTGCTTGTTTGATCCAAATCATGCCAGGTAATGTTACTTGCAGCACAACCGAGCAGCTTCCTGTTACAAATTCCGTTATGGGGATATATAGGATGGAGAAATTGCCTCTTCTTGGGAATGCTGATCAATAGTTTATGGAGTCGATTTATCTATCTACCTACCTACCGGTATCTATCTGTCTATCTGTATGCCTGTCTGCCTGCCTGTCAATCATCTATCATCTATCTAATATATATGCCTGCTCAACTCACACAAGTGACTTGCAGTGTTAAAAATATCATAATGTAAGAAGCCACCCACCCCCAAGAGCAGCAATCACAACAGCTCTGTATCAACCTGGGGTCCCCAGTCCTGCTGGCAAAACCAAATCTTCTGTTTTCTTATCCATTATACTTTAAGAAAGGCAATTTATAACTGTTAACACTCTTTGAACAGTTACAGATTCAGATTGGTCACCAACTTCAACTCTGCCCCCTTGTCATGCTTCATGTATGTTTGCAATGAACACATTTGTTATAGCCACCACACTCAATTTTTAGATATACACCTAAAACTTAAATGCATCAAAGGGGTCTTTAGAAGAGGGAAGAGAGTGGTAAACATGTCTCCCAATAAAACATATTTGCAGTCCCTCTTCATGCATACCTGGGCCAGGGAATACAGGTAATCCTTGACTAATGACCACAATTGAGCCCAAGATGTCTGTTGGTAAGTGAGACTATCAACTTCACAGAGACATTTATTGAGTTTTGCTTTATTTTACAACCTTCCTTGCCATAGTTGTTAAGTGAATCCCTGCAGTTGATAAGCTAGCAATCTGGTTGTTAAATGAATCTAGCTTCCCCATTGACTTTGTCAGAAGGTTGCAAAAGATGATAACATGACCTTGGGACACAGCAACAGTCATAAGTATGAACTAGTTGCCAAGCATCTGAATTTTGATCACATGATCATGGGTCGTAACTGTGAAAAATGGTCATAAGTCACTTTTTCAGTGCTATCGTAACTTTTAACAGTCACTAAATGAACCGTTGTAAGTCGAGGACTATCTGTACTTCTATAGGAATTAAATTTGTCCCTCCCCTGCAGGACATGTCACTTACTAACTTTTCATCTCTGGATTCCACACCAAAAGTGGGTGATTCTCAGCCTTTTATAATTTGCACATAATTAGCTTGTTGCCCTTTGAATGTTGAACTACTGTAATGTCATAAGTTAATAACTCATAAATGAAATCCACAATTGTTTCTTTCTTTGTTATTTCATTTATATGGCCACCTATCTCAAATTCATGACTCTGGGTAGCTAACAATATAGTAGTCCTCCTTTTGTGACTGATTTGTTTATCAACCTTTCACAGTTGCAATAGTGATGAAAAAATACCTTTGTAACCAATCATTGCATTTACAAACTTTGAAGGTCTGTAATGCAAAAAAAAAAAAAGCTAAAGGAAGATTGTAAAATCATGTTTCAATTGTTGTAGGGGTAGAAGAAAACTTGCTTATCATCCAGCCTTAATCACCAGTGAATTAGCGCATTATCATTCTTTTTTATTTGGAGGCTTGGACTTCCTGCAAGAAGAATCCCTGCAGAAATACTTAAAATATTTTAGAATAAACTATAACCTTCAATTGTACTGCCACCTGGTGCTTTGTAAAATAAAGTGCAATTTGCTGTTTGCCTGTTTTTAGGTATGCTGTTTTTAGGTGATAAAGCTAATTCTCTCCTGCATAATGCTGCTAATCATTAGTTTTCAAAATGTACTAATTATTGTTAGGTATGACACTAAATATTCATATTCAAACATGACATGTTTGATAGCAGCTGGGGAACAACAATGAAGGAAGATATATTGTCTTTCTGACATGTTTATTAATTACCTTTGGATGAACTGTTTAGATGAAGCTTTGGGGTAACACACACACACACACACTTTTGATTCCAGTAGATCTCTTGGTGGCTTTTGATACTACCACGTGTAATATCCTTCTGGATTACCTGCAGAGTTTGGAGACTGAAAGCTATGAGTCCAGGAGGACACTTAATTTATAGACCTGCTCCTTTAGGGAAAATGTGATCCCTAGAGAAACATTGGAGCTAGCAATGAATTGGCACGTTACTTCTGGGAAGGGAAGAAATGTGAAGGGCACACCAATGTCAACAACATTACAATATTGCAGCACAAGACTCAACTCTTCTGTACATGTTGTGATGTTAAACATGTAACTCAAAGGGATGCCACTTAGCTTCAGTTTTGGATTGTTTCATCCCATCCAAACTTCAACAGCCATATTCAGTCTAGAAAAGTCTGCTTTATTTGATAAGAAACAGCATACTTTCTTCTATGTTTGAGGGTGGTGCTTGTGGAAATAAATAAATATGGAATAAAATCAATGACCAAAAATGTTAAACGTAAGAGATTTGCTTCAGGGGTGGGTTCCTCTTACTTTCCCTACTGGTTTGGGTCACGCCGGAAGTGCACATTTTGCGCATGCCTGCTGTCGATGCTCGTGCATGCGCACCCATCACTTCTGGGTATAAAACCCTCTGCACATGCATAAGAGGCCTTGCACATGCGCAGAGGGGTTTTTTCAAGGCAATTTAGTCCCGGAGTGCCAACTTCAAGTCAGAGGACTGGTTTGGGGGCGTGACTAGCCAGCTGTCGCTGCTGGTTTGATGAGTGGGGGCAAATTTCCACTACTGGTTCTAGCAAACCAGTCCAAACCGGCAGCAGTCCACCACTGGTAGTAACTCCGTGGTGACATCATGGAGCCGGTTCAATTGATGTTTCTGTGGGCACCACCATCTTGGACTTTTTTATTGCTGCATGTGCACGCAGCGCGACCCTGAGCAAACTGGCAGCGGAAAGTAGCAGAATTCAACCCGATCCATAAGTATCAACATCCTAGATAGGACCAACACAGCCCGAAATGAGCTGCAAAGGAGATCCATTGGGTATCTCATTAGAGAATAACAATTCAGCTAGAAGAACAAATTTATTCCTGTCTGAAACCAACTGAAAGAACAGAGAGGTCCCCCAGGCAGGTTAAGAAAAGTAAGTACAATATGATAATGCCTAGAATAGGATCATCCAAGAAAATGCCCTCTTTTGGGCATGTCATTTTTGTGTCATGGATATCCAAACCTTGTGAAGTAACTTTCTAAGTCTTCACTATGAGGGTAAAAAGGACCATAGAAACCCAAAACAGAGTAGAGGTGCAGTACTATGATAGAAGATTTACTTATAGTAATCTAGAAGCAACCCTGGCATTTATTATACCGTTTAAAGTGGTCATTCTTGGGGAATTCTGCCATAGTGACTTCCTGCTTGAAGCAAAAATGAAATGAATTTAGACAGGATATCAAATGTGCTGCTGGGAATCCTGGGATTTTTAAAAATTAAAAACAGAAAATGGATTCTGGTTTGAATTATAATAAAATGATGCCTCTGATAGAAATGTCTTGATTTTAATGTATCTTCAAACTCATTTGCTATTATTGTTGTTAATTTCAAGTGACCTAGTTAATGCCATAACATTGTCATGTCTATTTTGCTCCTGTGTATGCAAATCAAAATGCATCACAAAGAAAGAAACATCCAAACAAAATTGTAACAAAAAACTAACACATATCAGAGGTGGGTTCCTACCAGTTCTATAGAACCTGTAGTAACTTGGCGATGACGTCCCGGAGCCGGTCCCATTGGTGTCTCTGTGGGTGCCACCATCTTGGATTTTGTTTCTGCACATGTGCAGAAGCTAGTTTTCGATTGCTGCATGCGTGCGCACACATGCTTCACACAGACGCACACAGCGTGACCCTGAGTGAACTGGCAGCAAAAATATCTGGAACCCACCCTTGACATAAATGCATGTAGCCACTTATGATAGACAGCATACAACAGAAACAAGGAAACCTTCCTTTAAACCGGGTTTTTATTTAATATGCGGCTTGGCAGTGTTCTTTAAAATGCAATAATCACTTTGCCACCTAGAAATGGTTAGTTTGCCCTAACATAAAGATGCTATCTCTCTTTATATTAGACATCTTTCAATATAAATATATAGCAAAGCTAAACTATTACTGAGCCTATTAGTAGAAGGGCCAAAGTTACCTACCCTCTATTACAAATCTGACTTATCTATACCAAAATAATGTAAGTATAAATAGCCCTAAAGCAAAGTGAATGTAACCCCTTATTTGTTTAGAGTATTTCTTTAAAGAATTTATAAGATAATTTATGTGCTGCTTGCAATTTGTGACTGAGTAGAGTACCATTAATAAAAAAATTAAAAATAACCAAGTCAAGAATAAATACAGTAGAAAACTAATGTAACAAAATATTATCAATATATAGCCAAGGCCAGTCAAAACAAACAAACATACTCTCAACAGAAAGGGCTCATCTACCATTTTGGTACAATGCATGGGAGTTGGTTCTGCTAGCTATAAGTCAATAAATGTGCAATATGATTTTTACCTGATAGAAGCAGCTTCTTGAAAATAAACATTTTTTGTAGCGTACCCAAAGATGGCACATTAATTGCCAAGCCATCTGGAAGAAGAATGCCCGTTTATGAACTAACTGCTGGCCGATTGAATAGATGATGACAATAGAGCCCAAAGTAGATATGGATAACCGGAGGTATGACCCATTTATTGTATCACAAGCCACGAACAAAGCACTAGACAAACTACTAGAATATAGCTTAAAAAATGTTTGGAAAGACTGTTATTTTTTAGCATGAAAAGAACTACTGGAGAATCTTCCAAAACTGCAGGACAAAAAATGTGGAACAAGATTTTACTTTATAAGTAGAGGAATTTTCAGTGTTTTTTCCCCAATAATCTGAACAGAGGGATTAAACATATTTGCAATGGAAGGTCAGATTATGGCAAACAGGTTTAATTTTTCGACTTCCTTCTGCTTCTTCGCCCCACCCACTTGCTCTCAGTTTCTATTTCTCCTGGCCAGATTTCTTGGTCAGATAGTTATTTCAAAAGAACCTAAGGTAACTAAAGATAGTAAGCCATAAGCTAACAATTTAAGTCATTACTTGTAAATTATATAAATTATAAAACAGCAGCATGAATAATATAGCAGCAATGCATGTACTTGCTCCGCATTTCTTTTCTTCACATGTGCGCGTTCACACACACACACACACACAAATAAATCAATTAAACAACTAAGATCAAGTCAGTTCAAAGATACTTACAATCCAAACTACTTCCAAAAATAAATACGTTCCCCATCATCCCAAAGACCATTACAAAAGAGATTACCTTAAGTTGATTTTGCATAGAGGGAAACAGCAGAATGTAGAAGAGAATAATTCTGAAAAGGCCATTTTTCTTTTCCCAAAAATATCTATTTCTGGCTTCTTTGGAATCTAGCTAAAGGTTCAGAACTATTTGCTTAAGGTTTTGAAAACACCACCTTTGTCCTAAAAAAAATGGTTTTCAGGTTTGTGCATGTAGCCATTTAAAACTATTGTCAAATATCGAAAAGAAATAATAAAAGCAAATGGCTGAAGAATGAAGCTCCTAGTAACAAATGTAAGGATTGACCAGTCCTGGTGCAAGTTTTTTTTTAATTGTTTACCCTGGTGGTGAAAGATATGCAGGACCAAACATTGCTTTATTGATAATGCATTTAAAAATTAGGGTGCCATTCTAGACAAGGACTTTGTAATAAATCTATAATGTACTTCTTACATATCCAGCACTTTAAAAAATGCAGTCTGGTTGATTAAAAAAAAAAACACAGGAATTTGGCTGCACCTTTTCCAACTAATAAACTTTTATTTAAAAAAAAAAACTTTCATGCCAGCCAGTCTATGCATATGAGAAAGTAAGCCTGCTATTCATGAAAGTGTATGCCTTTTAATAAAATATGTTAGCAGGAAAAGATAGTGATTATTTTTCACCATAGATTAGTCTGGCTCTCCTCTTATAAAGCCTGGCTGATGCTTCAGAGATTCCACTCCTAGATTGTAAGTGCTACAACTTATGTCACGAACAAATTGGAAGCTTTAGACTAAGTGGTCAAAAAGCAGACAGGAAAGAAAGATTTCAGTAAAAGTGAGATAATCAGGAGAAAGTGGAAAGCACTCCACTACTCCTGTTTCTGCTTCTCCTAAGTAATTTCCTCCCCCTCGATGGCACAGTGGTGACATGCACTTTACACATTGTTGGGAATCTTTGTTGTTTGGAATGTCTCATTTCAGGCTGTGTTCCAGGCATAGAATGAAACCCCATTAAATTTGCAGTTTGGTTCAGGGTGATTAAAAATAAGCATATTAACGGTCTCAAAAGTTTTCTATATGGGTTTTCCTCTACAGGTTCACCTGGTCCAGAATTCTAATAGTTTGGAGGACAGGTAGTAGAAGACAGAGTTGCCATTTTGGAACTGGCATGCTTCCAAAAACGATCATAAGTGAACCTACAAGCTGTGGTGGCGCAGTGATTAGAATGCAGTATTGCAGGCTACTTCTACTGACTGCCAGCTGCCTGCAATTAGGCAGGCTGAATCTCACCAGGCTCAAGGTTGACTCATCCTTCCATCCTTCTGAGGTGGGTAAAATGAGGACCCAGATTGTTGGGG
>JANHFT010006847.1:185650-199529 GCA_032467955.1 Pseudoxenodon macrops | reverse complement strand
ATTGGTTGGAAGAAATTATAAAGCAAAAAATAAAATTATTACCGGAATTGTTTCTGCTGGGGATCATAAGGGGGGGGGGGGGAACCTAGTATAGTTTTTATTGATGTTTTACATCTTGTTGTTAGCTGATATATCATTTGTGGTTTTAAACTATTTCTTTGTTTGGAGATTTATCAAAACATGCATAAAACATGGAATTCATAGCAGCATTAGGTGCTCTGCTAAAAAAAATACTGTAATCCTGCTCCATATTGCACATAGTTGAGTTTTGGACTTTTCTTTGTTCTTTAATGAGGCAATGATTGTGGGAGACCTGAACACAGCATGCCACTAGCACCTAATCAAGTTCAGCTATGTGAGAGGGATTGAGAAAATAGACTGTAATGACATTTATTCAGACAGAGCCTGGGAAACATACCAAATCTATAACTGTAAATACTATAACTTACTAGACAAGTGTTTGGCAATTATATAAATATTGGCAATACCCAAGCAAAAAAATGGAACCATAGTACAAGAAATTGTCTTTCAGCTATTAAGAAAAACTAGCCTCACTGTTGACTTCCTTATATGGTCTACTCCAACAGACTACTGACGTTTTCCCAGCATGACATTCTCCATCCCTGAAAGGGAAAGTTCTATCTATATTCACAGGGATTGCCCATCATTTACTGTAGAATCAGATGCCTTTGTCTTGATCGGGCTGTTTGGCATTACAGTCCAAGAATTGGGCACTTCTTCCTTATGTTCCTAGATATTTGATCAACAAAAGAACTGTACATCCTGAAAAGAACAGGAAGAAGTCTCTGACAGAATCCTTGTCCAGTGGATGTCCAGGAGGTGCCAGTCTTATCAATGTTCCCCCTTGACTCTTTTTTGATCCTTTATTGTTCTTTTTTTAAAAAAGTCATTAAAGCATTGGATCCTGGATTACCATTCAGTGCTGGTTAGTATCTCCCATTCTTTTCCCTTGCAGTACTGTTTGACATGTGCAGTGATTCGCCATTCATTTTTACTGTATATGGATCTGATTTATTTGAAGATCTCCAGTAATTTTTAGCAATCTTGAGATGATTACTAAGCATGAGATGTCTTGCTGGAAATGCCACTTTTGTATCATGGCCAAGGAATCTTGAGGGAACTTTCATTGACTTCCTTCCCTAATTTCTAGAATTCTGGAGTGTACAAGTAAAAATGCCTCTCACATGAGGACAACAGAAGGACTTATCTGGCTTCTGATGCATCATACCTGAATGAGGAATATGGACTAAATCTTAGCCAGTATTTTTCTGTGTGTGTATATATACAGGGAAGATGTATATCTAGGCAGAAAGTTTTATGTAGATCACCTGTTTTGCAAAAACAAAACAGCCATGGTGAGTTCAAAGCTGGAGCTGGTTTAAATTCTTCCACCTGCCTACATCATTTTCATAATAACCATGACTGGAAAAAACATATATGTATGCATATATTTCACCACAGGACAAACCAATAACTGATTTAAAGGGAGAGGGGGTGGTTTGGAGTGGGAAAGGGCTAAAAACTTCCTCTACATAGAAAATTGTTCTGAAATTTCCACTTCCTTCATGGGGGCTTTTAGTAAAGAATAAATTTCTAGTTGTGGAGTCCAATGTCACACCTCCTGGGTCTCTTTTAACTCTTAAAAGAGCCTTTTTAAAACACTCTTGATCCATAGCAAAATATTGTGAAACTGAAGTGCCTGCATTTAAAATAGGTATTCCAATTTACATTTTGAATGTGCATTTTCCCCCCTCTCTCTCTCCCTCCTTGCCTCCCCTCTCTCTCATAAGGCACCTGAAGATATTAAGATGCAGCTTTCTTTCACACACGCTGAATTTACAAACTGCAAGGATTTCAAAGGAGCCGCGTGTTCTTTCCTATCAATACATGAAAGAGTCCCAGAGAAATGAAGAATCATTACATATCCTTTCTGATCATCTAGTTTTATTTTTAGTGAGGGAAAGACAGGCATCACATTAATAAACCTCATTGTGAAGTCTATTAGAGCAAAAGACAAGCAAAGTGAATCATTTTATTTACTGAAATGTTTAGAAATTATAATTAAAACTTAACAGGAAAAGTCATGAACTTAACCTAACCAACATGATTACATCATTGTTTTCTAATAACATCTTATTCTTTTTTTTTCTGAATTGGAGTCATTGGAGAGGAATATATATTTGAATATGTATAGATTATGATTTACTCTTTCTCAAGGGCATTTCCCTCCTATGTTTCTCTGTAAGTTCCTGATCTGGATATATCCACTGATTGGATAAAGGCATGCCCAAAGAAATTATTCTCAGGAACAGCCAAAAAGATCATGCCTGAGGATGAATAATTGTTCTACATGTCTACATTGCCAATGTCTTGAATTATTCATCATGTTTGATGTGATATTGCCCAGAAACTGATTAGAAGGCAGGGTCATGAATTGTATAGAGCTTCAGTGGATAATCTTCCTTGTGGCGAGATATTCTACGTCCATGCCTAAATTTACTACTTGAACCAAGTTAGCATGTTCTGACACATATTTTGGAAATAATTAGCTTCTCTTTTATTAATGACCAGCTTTAGAATTGGTTCTAATTTATCACTAGGAAAGAGTGTAAAAGTCACTAATGTCACTTGAAGAACAATCTTAAGTACTACTGATTGAAAGAAGTGTGAATCAGTAAAAAAAGTTTTTTAAACTTATAGGTAGTCTTCGTATAGTGGCCATAATTGGGACTAGCAACTCAATTGTAAAGTGAAGCAGTTACACAGTGAAACTGTGTTATGATTTTACTTCAGTTTTCCTTTGCTTTATAGGCCTGCAAAGATCATAAATGCAAGGGTTGATCACAAAGCTTCTTTTTCATCACTTTCATAACTCTGATGAAAACGGTTGCTATATGAGGCAGTTGTTAAATCAGGACTACCTGTACTAATTTTTGCAAACCAAGGAAGGAAGTGTTCAGGATTGAACTCTTTTTAACTCCTGCAAGACCGTTTCTGAAATTCAGTTCGCTTTGAAACTAAAAGGAACAATGCAACATTGTATGCATGTCAAATGTTAAGTGGGACTTCTAAGCAAGGCATGGTTTTCCTGCTGATAGGATTGCTTTTTCCTTGGCAGAAAAAAATATTGACCATATATACAAATCTGTGGCTTCTTACATGAGATTGATTTACTTTGGCAGCATAAACTGATGCAAAAAGGGAAGACACGTAGGCCACTTTTCTTGTTATCTATTAGGTTCTCTGTTCACCTTATTGAAAAAAGGAATAAATAATTTAAAAAGGAAAAAGTTGGGAGTTGCCATACAGCAAAACCAAAGCTCTAGCACCGCCTTGATAAAAATGAATTTTAAAGTAAACACCACAGGCCTTCTTGGAAATTAAAAAGGGTGGACAGCTGCAGTTTTGTTTAGAAATGTGTCCACCTGCAAGAGCTTTGACGGAGGTAATCCCGGTGACAGCAAGCAGTGAAGGAAGGAAACAGCCCTGAGTGGGTAGCGGGGACAACGTCACATGCTCAACTCTCAAGAAGCAGGAGTTTTGTGACTGGCTATGCTCCCAAGGCAGACATTTTGTGAGAGTACAGGTGGTTCTCGACTTACAAAAGTTCATTTAGTGACCATTCAAAGTAACAACAGCAGTTAAAAAAAAAGGCGACCTATAACTGTTTTTCACATTTAAGACCATTGTGGCTTCTCCATGGTCATGGGATCAAAATTCGGATGCTTGGCAGCTGACTCATATTTATGACAGTGGCAGCCGCCCTTTGGCGACCTTCTGATCAACAAAGTCGATGAGGAAGTCAGATTTACTTAACAACTGTGTTACCTAACCATTGGCAGTGATTCGCTTAAAACACCCCCCTGGCAAGAAAGGAAGATGGTAAAATGGGGAGGAGGGGTTTCAAACTCACTTAACAAAGGCAACATAAATGTTGGGCTGGGTTGTGATCTCCAATGCCAAGGACTACCTGTATGCCATCGTGGCATAATTTGTCCCCCTATTTCCAAAAGCCTGAAGCCTGAAAGGGGCCCTCAAGAGAAGCAAGCAGGCTCGGTGGGAGAAGCCAGGACAGCTGACAGGCTACTCAGCCCTCAGCAAAGGCAGAGGAGGCTTCCAAAGTTATCACCCTTCGAAGCGCCTCCTTCTCCTCCTCCTCCTCCTCCCTCTTTGCTTTGCCAGATCTCCAGCCTCGAGGTCGATTTCACGTGCTCTGGCCGCGGGGGGCTTTCAGAGGGGAAATCTTATTTTTCACGCTCCTCTGCGCCCGGCGTCGTCCCAAGAAGTCAGCGCCAGGCGAAGGGAGACACCCACTCCGCCAACTAAGAGCAAAGGCGCGCCAAAGGCAAAGCTTGGGAACTCTTCCCCACCTTCTTCCAGAGGGAACCAGCAGCGGGAACCGCCAGCCGCTCTCCGCCTCACGCTCGGGGCTCCGCCATTCCTCCCAAGAACCCTCTGCATGCTGCTGAGGGCAGCTGGTGGTAGCCAGGGCGCGAGCCCCGCTGCTTTCCCCCTCCCTCGCCGCGCCTCGCCTCGCCTCGCCGCGCCTGCCCGTTTGTGACCCCTCAGCCTAGACGCGCCGAGGAGAGGCGAGGCGAGGCGAGGCGAAGAGGGCATTTCGGGCCGGCGGCGGAGACAATGAACAGCGGCAAAAGCGAGCAAGAGCTCAGTCCGGCCGAGGCGAACTTGCAAGAGGAAGAGGTACCTGGCCGAAAAGGAGAGAGAGAGAGGCGGTGGTTTAATTGGCCGCCTTGGGGTGGGGTGGCTGAGGGGGTATCCTTTCCGAGAGGGGTGTTAAGGCGCGCCACGGTGATATATATTGGGGAGCCCTCGGCAAAAGTTTCGTTGTATAAGAAGTGTCACTTATGAGCGGGGAGCCTCGTTGGTGCTGGGCTTTTTCTGACACACACACACACACACACACCCGCCTGTAAGAGCCCATTGACACTTGGCTCCGTTTTGGAGGCGAGAGAGATTGCGCAACCTTTGCAAAAAACGAAAGGAGTTTCGAGTGTTCCAAACAGCATCGCTGGTGGACAGTTCTTGAGATTCTAGAAGTGGGTGAAGAGTGGGCTTGGGACATGTATCCTGGAAGAATATATATATATATATTTGATGGGGTGTTTTTTTTTTTTGGTAATTATATGTTTCTTTCCCTGGATCTAGTGTCCGCAGCAATCGGCTGGTTTTAAAGCAGCGTATTCCTTTAAAAAGCCAGGCGCCCAGATTAATAGATAACTTATCGAGCACATTCTTTTCCGATGAGTTAAGATGCGGAAAACTTGTAGAAGAACTTCGGTAAATTTTAATCCGCAATGTCATATGCGCGGTGGGGGGGGGAGTGCAATAAAACAAAATAAAAAGGTTAGTCATGGATCATTTGCAGCTGCAGGTTAGCAATATCCCGTGATTTAGCAGCCTGGGTTCTCTACGTGTTTGCTTTGAAATAAATATTTCCAGGGAGGTGCGTGTTTTCTAGGTGTGCAGTCTTGCACATATGTGTTCGGAAGTAAGGTTTGAGTTAAATGGAATTTATGTCCATGTAAGTAAATAAATAGCGTTTAAACATGTCGTTCATGTAATTTTGAAACGGTAGACAGAGTTGCATTTCTTTAAAAGTTGTACATTTCTAGGATGTTTAATAAATTCACAATCAGCTTAGATATATGTTTGGATAGTACAAGCTAATACCACGAACATGGTGGCTATCTTTTGAAATTATAATATTTGTCTTTGTAAAATGCAGTTGTTTAAACTACAGAGTGGCAGACATTCAAAAATCAGTCTTGGAGCACCAGGACCTGATGCCAATTTGTGAGAGAAACTTTGTTTTTCCTTGTGACTATGTCAGGAAAAAAAACATGTTACTCATAGTTTTGGCAAGTTGGTAAGACAGTTGCAATTAGCTACATTAACAATACACACAGGCATATTTAGGAAGAGAATAATTTTATCTTGGGAAAATAATACTCCCCATGTAAATAAAATTTCTAAAGCATATCTGTTTTTCATTGATTGCTATAGATAACTTTTGACACATTAACTGGTTACCAAGTGATAATACCATTTAGATAAAAATAATACTATTTAGATAAAAAGTATAAAAAAATCAGAAAATAAAGTTTCTGTAACAAATTGTAATCTATAGCATAAGAGACTATTTTTTTAAAAAAGCTTTGAAAAACTATACTTAATCTGGATTTACTTTCAGAACTACGGTACTAAGATTTGATATCTTTATAGGTATTTATTTACTTCACTTTTTTATCATATCTGGGAAGAGAAAACTCGTAATATTATCATCAGTCGTGAAACCTTTCTACACTGTGAGCAGATTTCATGGTGTTATTGTGTAACTAGTGTTTTTTATTGTAGAACTCTGAAGTTGTGAAACAGGGTATTGTTACAGGATATATCTGCATGGCTATCAGATAAGGCGTATCCTTCTAGTAATGCCAATTATGGGGTATGTTTGCTTTTAGAAACAAAGCAAAGAGCATTTTCAGAGGACCTAGAGGTAGGGAAATTTTTAAAAGAACGCTATTACTCCAGCATTCCCCCCCCAAAAAATGATATTCAAACACTGACTCTCATTACTTTTACAGTAGCAGGAGATAAAGCAGGCAATTCTGTTTTAAGAGCCCCTTGTTTTATAGAGAGTTGGGTTAATTTATGATTCCGCTCCAATGTTATTCTTTAATATTTGTGTTATGAAGGATTGACTTGAATATTGACATGGATTCCAGGAAAAGAGCCATTGCTTTAAAAGTTGCACACTGAAAAACTACTCATCCTCATGAATTCTACGACACCTTTTTGGAATTGAATCTGAAGTGCTGTATGGTTCTTGACAGCAAAACCAATTACTAAAAAGGAAGGAAGGAAAGAACTTTTGTTAGAACATCTGACCCCAGTAAGATTTGATGGAGATAGTATAGAAAATTAAATGTGCTTCTAAGGTGGGCAAAAACTTGACACACTGTACCAAGAGGGTTTTTTCCCCCCTCAGATATTTTAAAACGAGACATATGTTCATATTTAGCTTCCTACAGCTGCACAGTTTACAGTAATAATGCTAAACCTTAGAAAATGAAAGTATGGTATAAATGAAAGTGAAGAAAAGTTAAGCAATGGGAACTATACTGTCATTCAATCAACTTTGGGTGATACAAACCAGCTTGGTAATTTAATTGACTAGTATTCTTGAACTCTCTTATTGTTTTTACCCTACAGAAGTGTGTTTACCTCGCTGACATACTCAATACATCATATTTTGTAGGGATTCTTCCACAGAATATACTGATACTCCCACTGACAATATTGGGAATGGAAACTATAGATCAAAATCTGGGTAATATGTAGGATATATTTTTCTTTAAAGCCTGGTGACCTGGTCCAATGGAGGGAGGTGTTTCACGACCCTCCATTGTTTCTCCAAAACTATTTTTTCAAAATGCGCTTCTTCCTAAGGCTCCTGTAGTAGGATAGCAGTACAGTGTCCATGCCTGCAATGACAAGCCAGATAAGTATGTTTTAGCATGTTTTGTGAACCCAGCCCAGGTGGTCAGTTTATGATTCAGTGAGGTAGTGAAACTTGAACAGTGAATTAAGCAGGTAACCCATGAGTGAGGAAGTGGAAACCATGTAAATACAACAAATCAACATAGCTACATCTCTGCTTGTTTTTTGACTCGGGGCATTAAAGCTGGGTCTATGTAACACGAGGGGTTTACATGCCAGAACCCTAGAGCCACTTCAGTAATCCAATGAGGAATTCTTAAAAATCAGAAACTGCTACAATGAGCTAAAGAAAAATATTGCAACATACTGTATCTTGTCTAATTTTCAAAAACAAATAAATCTGTGGCTAAAGTCAGACATGAATTCAAGTTTCTATTTCTAGAGTTTATATCTTTCTAATATACTATCGTATATTTAGGATCAGTTCGTTACAAGCTAGTAGTTGAATTAAAAACTGATTGTGTAAACAGGATAATACATGTACAGAAAAAAGGCAGTGGTCCTGGAAGAATGTTTTGTTAAATTCCCCAAACTAAAATCCATACCTTTGTTTCTTAAAGTTCGGAAAGTCCAGCCTTCCAATTATTCCAACAGTTTCAAAAGAGTATGGCTATTTCTAATAGTGCTAAATGAAACAGCTGAAACTATATTAAATGAAAACAAAAATGCATAGGTTATTTAAGGATTTGACAGTAGGTTTTGACTGAATTAATGCTATTCAAAATCAGTCTAATTCCAAAAATTATTTTACTTCAAACACCCGGACTATTTTTGAGGACTGGACAACTGTTCCATTTTTATAATATTACTGAGGGAATACTAGTAACTATCTTCAGTTAATATTTCTTGTTATTATTTCAAGGGGTTTCTTGGTTTTTTGTTATTGTGCATATAATATAGATTTTGCTACTATAGATTATTGGTGATGAATCTAGGATGATTTGCAAATGGGGTTTATATGCATTTCTCTATATAGTGAAGTAGCTATCTGTTCTCAGGTCAGGTTTATTGATGTTGACTACCAATCGAATCAATCCTGATATATGCCTGGACTATACAACCCAGTGACAAAATTTGTCTCATTAATTATACATTAGCATTTGAGGGAAGGAATAAGGAAGAGGGAGAAATTTATTTGTGATTTCAAGTTTTCTAATTTTTATTAGTCATAATCAGAGAAGTTTTGGGGGTGTTTGTACTTATGTGGTCATACGCTATTTCAGTAATAGGGATCACATAACATGCTATTGTGATTTGCTTGATTTTATTATTTATTACTAATTTCATTGGCATATCACTTTTCCTTTTAATGCAGCCTAGAGATAAGCACAGAAGTTCTCTACCATAAATTAAATGTTATAAAAGAAAACTATAGAAGAAAGAATTATGCAACATCCAACCATACAACAATAAAAGAAAATTAATTTAAAAGTCACCCAGATAAACAAGTACTCTTTGTGTTTAGTTGTTATTTAACATCAGTGTGGAAAGTAGTAGGATTTTTCTTTGGAATGAATTCCAAAATTGTGGCACCACTACTGAAAATTCACTAACCTTGGTTCCATACTATGAGCCAGAACCACTTTTGGGACCATGGTCAGGACCTCTGCAACTGATTAGAAGAGATAAAAATAAAAAAGGTTGGTTCATATTGCTTTTGCCTTAATTTGTTGTATCAATTCATTCAATATGGCTTATAAAATGGTTTATAATTTAGTATATTATGTGAATTTAATCAAATCCCAACAGTATGAAATCTTAGCACAGGCAATGTGTCCCAAACTGTTTGGCAGGTGTGTGCGGTTGGCAAGAATACCATTATTTTATCATTATACCACGTTTCTCCAAAAATAAGCCCTCCTCTGAAAATAAGCACTCTCAGAAAATATTTAAATGCATGCACAGCCAGCCCCCACCATTTCCTCTGATTAGGGTTAGGGAGACAGAGCTGGAAATCAGCTAAGACGGCAAGAGGAGCCCGTCTTGCTACACATACCCCAAAATAATAAGACGTCCCTGAAAATAAGGCCAAACACTTATTTTTGGGTTAAAAAAATATAAGATAGGGTCTTATTTTCAGGAAAACATGGTAATTTTACATTGATTGACAAAGAATGATCTGTTTTTGGTCTGGCTTTATAATCTGAATATTGAAGAAGTAGCTTATACATCAAAGCATGTTGCTATCAAATGATGTACCTGGGTCACGTACAAAACATTAAGGAGCACTAGTATGCCTATGGATCTCTTATCTTGTTCTCTCCAGGCTTCATGTCCCTAGATATCTCTGTTGATATTATCCATAAAGCTTGGACGCTTATCTTTTTTTGTAAATAGGTAACTCTACAACTTCTTCCACTCCCCACAAAAAGGATAGTTGTGGTCTCAAAATTCCCAATATGGCCATTTACCACAATTCTCTCTTTAAATGTTCTCAGCAAAATAAAAAGTGCTACCCTCACATAGATGCACCTCACAGATAACACCCCCCCTCATTTCCAATATATGGATGTCCATCAATATAAAGTAAATAAAATTCAAAAAATAACAAACCGCCCTACATACATATTTGATTAAAGTAAAACAAAACAAAAATTTATTACTTTCAATTTAAAGAAGTGTATGTTAATTTAATCTTTAAAACGAGCTACTAGAATGTATTAAAATATATTCTCAAAAGCATGTTATATGCATGCAAGCATACATATTCATCCCTTTTAGGATAAGTAACTTTATGCAAAATGTGGAATAAACAAATAGAACAAAAAAATATTGAAAGTAGGAGATAAGAAATCAAAGAGAAGCCTAACTAAATATGGTTCATAACACTATTTTACTTATATCTTTTTGCAGTGGTGAAATCCAATTTTTTTTACTACCAGTCCTGTGGGCATGGCTTGATGGGCATGGTGTGACTTGGTGGGTGTGGCTTGGTGGGCATGGCAGGGGAAGGATTCCCATCCCACTCTGGGGCCAGCCAGAGGTGGTATTTGCCGGTTCTTGGAACTACTCAAAATTTCCGCTACCGGTTCTCCACAACCTATAGAACCTGCTGGATTTCACCTGTGTCTTTTTGTCTTGGGAAGCTATCATTATTTCCACTATGCCTGTATGCCTGTATGCCTGTATTGGTTTTGTTCTTTAAGTTTCTCATCAACCCATTCAACCACAGGAACCAAAAGGAAAGAAAGGTGTTATTTCCTTTTCACACATTCCTTTTCACATTGTATATTTTGCTTTACAAGTAATTCTTTTTCACAATATGTCCAAACTATTTCAATTTACTTCTTTTTTTCATACTGTTTATTCACTATTGTATTTCAAGCCACATCCATTCATGATTTTCTTTCTTCTTGGTCTGCCACAGATATTTCTTAATTTCCCCAATTCTACTTTGTTCAACTTATTTTTATGTTTCTCTTGACAAATCCCAACCTTTGCTCCCGCATAATAAAGTGGGCAGAACAGCCATTTTTGCTTCTTTCAACATTTCTTCCTCACAACAGACTGTATGTTACTCACTGCCTTTCTTAGACTATCCCATATGTCCTTAAATTTTTCCAACCACTTTCCCACCTTTAATTTTTAAAAAATCCAAAATATGTAATTCATCTGTTTGCTGTATTTTTATTTATGGATAACTTAAAATAGTTCAATCTTTTCAAATATCTTTATTTAAAACACTGCATGACATTACTGTTTCTTACTGTAACTTTGTAATGAACATTCATTAAGTAATACAATTTGGAACCAATAATAAATTTATATGTCTTAACATATCAAAGGTGAATATAATTCATCATGGCCTAACAGAAGTCTGATGAATACAATATGATCACCCCCAAAATCCTGTGAAAGGAATTAATTTTTGCATTACTGTGCAGGTACTCCTTGAGTCTGCTCCATTAAATCGCCTCACTTAATGACCTATCCCATGCTTGCTCTCCCAATGCAATCATGAAATGAACCCACCAATTGTTAAGTGGAACATGGCGTGTCTCGGGTGAGGGAGATCCTGGGAGTCCTAATGCTGTAATAGTTAACTTGAAGCCCAATTGTAAGTACCTTTTGGGGGAGAGTTATTGCTAGGTAACCAGTCATAAGTCGAGGACTATACTGTACTTCAAAGGAGATCTCACAGATATGGTGTAAGTGCTGTGAAGGCCAGACGGCATTTAGTCAAGTTGCAAAGATGGCAGTGATGAATTGAGGAATGGGCTCTTGAAAGGAAGGGAGAGAGCCTTTAAGAAATTATGGTTTCCAGGTTGTTCAATGCTTTTAACAGTCAAACAAACACTCAGAATTGGTCCTTGAAATAACCTGGCAACGAGTGCACCTGGTTTAGTTTAAAGACAAGTTGGTAGCTCTTAATAACTAGCCAGTTGTGATGAGAACAAGAATCCTTTATAGAAGAACAGAACTGTAGAAATGAAGCTTCAAGGGACACCCCACTCAATTGGTAGCTCTGTATAGAAAATGGCGCTTATAATTGAGTAAATCAACTCTCCTAAAAGTTTGCACATGCATTTCATATTCTCAAATACAATGTAAACTACAATAAATTTTTCTTTTTAAAATATTTGAAATAAAACTGTGCGTGTATGTACTGAACATGGACATTTACTAGATTATTGTCCCACAGCATAGGCATCATTAGAAGCAAATTATGCGAATTATGAAATTTGTATTGTTATGTCATGATGTGAATGATCTACAGGATATCATGTGTCATTTAAACAATAACATTGTGTCATGTGTGAGTTCACTGTGCAGTGCAGACATCTGTGTGCCATAACATCTATTGTAATCCAATTATATGAACACTTCAATAGAACTGCAAGTATGCTCAGTATATTTTACTCCCACATAAGCAGGTCTAACACTAAAGCATAGTAGAACTAACTTTTCTAATGGTGTTGTTTCCTCTTGCCAGTCTTGCCCAGAACAGAGGTAGCCGATTACTTGCTTTTGGCCTTTGCTGTATTGGGGTCTTGTTTTTGTTCTCTGAGATACTGGAAAATATTTGAAATGTGTACTACTTTTTAACCATGCTTAAATGAGCCCAAGTTTTTTATAGTTTCTTCTATGGTGTTGTTGTGACCCGCCAGCAGCCTGTGCAGCTGGTAATTGATTCAGACAGCGAGGAGGCTGGTGTGATTCGCCAGTGGACTGTGCAGCTGGCACCAGAGTCGGACAGTGAAGAGACTGGAGAAGACCCGGTGCCAGAGGCAGGGATTCAGCCAGGGCCTTCAGAACCTCCGGAGGCTGTCATGAGTGCAGAGGAAGAAGAAGAAGAGGAGGAGGAGGAGCCTGTTCTGAACGCGCATGTGCGCAGAGCTGCCAAAAAGCAGGAGTGGCTTCTGAGGAGAAGGACTATTCGGGAGTAAGGCTTGGGGATAATTAGCCACTCCCCTAGCTTATTTAAGTGAGGAAAAGGACTGACCAATTTGCAGGAAGCAACTTCGTTCATTTCACGTCTTGTCTGCAAAACTCCTGTTCAACTCTTCTTGGAACGTTGTCAAGATTCCTGCAAATTGCTCTGGGCATTTTGCCACCAACAGTAAGATTGTGTGTAGTGTTATCAGAAAGACTCTTGTGGTTCTTTTTGGCTTGGACTATTGCCAGCTGTTAAGAAGGTGAATTAACAGCTGTTGCACCGAGAAGACTGATTTAGAATTTTAAAGACTTCAGAACGACTGCTACGCAGACAATTAGTAGTCTGTTACCTAATATTAAAACAAGGTTTGTTCGGACGCTGTTTGTGCTGTGTTCCTTGGTCCGGCAGCTGGGACAGAACAGATGTATATTTTATATTCAAGATCTTTATAATAGATTTAGATTTTTACTAACATTTTTCTTAACCTAGAGGGCTAAGACTTGGGAGAGCAATGGACCATTTTCAGCCATAGATTGCTGAGTGACTTTGGGACTGGTTTTCTTTTGTTGTGGATAAAAAATAGGATGGAGCATAATGGAGGCCACCTTGAACTTCTAGAGGAAAGACATAAAATAAATTAACAAACAAACAACATTTAGTACTTCAGGATTGGTGCATCTGTTGATACAATCCAGAATGGTCTTTCTGTGATCCTTTAGGTATTGCATTAATCCATCACATGGTGCCCACACTACAAATATGCTCATAGGCACTTCTGTTGGCTTCTTCACACTGTCTGACCCATCTGATTTCTTGTATTAAAAAAAATAATTAAAATCTTTGGATGGGGCGGGACGGGGCGCGAGATGCGAACTCAGCTCCATGACTCTTGCTTATCCGCCACCCATCTGCCACCCCCCCCTCGCCGGCTGAGATCAGCAGGCCAGATTCGGTGAGCCG
>JANHFT010006847.1:147270-158126 GCA_032467955.1 Pseudoxenodon macrops | reverse complement strand
TTGTAGTTGTTGTGATGTAAATGATGTAAATGAAATGATCAAATCAGGATGGTCACACTATGTTCAATGTTTTTTAATTGTTTGTGTGAATAAAAGTTATTCAAAAAAAAAAATACTGTTTTATTCTCAAGGATTAATGGTAAACCTTTGCTGTCTTATTTTCCAATAAGCCCTTGATGACCCCTCTCATGTGTCTTAGATTATAAATCAATAGTATTTTAATTTGTAACAAATTAAACATCTGCATAAGCAAGTATTTTACTTCCTGTTTTTCTTAACCATTTCTTGGATATAATCTTTAATTTTGCAGTGAATTTTCCGTTTCATTTTTGCATCAACCAGTTTACAATTTTTGACAGGAAACTACAAAGCATCAGTTAAAACATTGTCAGTCTGGAAATTACAAATTTGTGCCAGCTAAACCAAGTAAAGTTGGTTCACAAATCTTAGGCCAGTTGTTACTTATTACAGCAATATTTTGAAAGAAAATCATAACTCTTTTATGACTAAAGTACAATGATAAAAAACACTTCTCTATCACTGTTTGTAGCATAAGATCTGAAGATTGCGATACTTTAATAGCTATATGTGGTGTTTGTTAGGTTTATACTCTATTTTTCCTATAGGATTACTTAGAATTATAACAAGTATCTGCAAGGTTTTAACCAATATTTGCTGTGCAAAATCAGAAGCCAGTGTTTGTAAGCAAAAAGCAAAAAATCACATTCATCGGTATGAAGTATATGACTTTTCTGTCTGCCCTTTTCTAGCAAACACACAAATTAGTCATTCAAACCAGTGATGTCATTTTCTGGCCATTCATTAGGCAGAAAGGGCAAGGAAGCATTGTTCCCCAGAGCCTAACATTATAAATCATTGTCCATTTCTCCAAATTTGGACTATTGCCACCCCTTGATGCTACTAAATTCCTGCATATATGAGATAGTTTTTCCTTCCAACCCATTTAATTTTTAAAAACATTATACACATTTTTAAGAATATAATAAGCTATATTTCTTTGTTGTGGCCTGTCTACCATGAAAGGCAACCAAAGTGGTGAAGTTAGCATTGCCTAATTTAATACCCTCCAGATATGTTGGGATGGCAGTTTCAAGAATTCCAGGCTGTTATTCCCTTTTATTTGCATCCATTTCATGTATTCATAATCATGTTTATATAATACATGCTTGATGAAATAAAATAAATAAATAAATAAAAATATTGGAATACTCCTGTGAGTCAAGCTCAGCTCTTGGTGACACATTCCTGCCTGTGGTAACAATATGGAAGTAATTTACTATTGCCTTCTTCTGAAATGCGGGTAGTGAATAATTCCTAATTAGAAAGATGTGAAGATGGGGTGTTAAACTAATTTGGATACCCATATTAAGGCCTCTGAAAACCAACATATTAAAAACATCAATTTTCTTTATAAGTAGACTAATTAAAAGGTAGTCCTCAACTTACAACAGTTCATTTAGTCACCGTTCAAAGTTACAATAGCACTGAGAAAAAGTGGCCTATGAATGTTTTTCAGACTTACGATCGTTGCAGCATCCCCACAGTCACGTGATCAAAATTCAGATGCTTGCCAACTGACTCATATTTATGACGGTTGCAGTGTCCCAGGTTCATGTGATCCCTTTTGTGACCTTCTGAAAGCAAAGTCAACAATGAAGCCAGATTCAATTAACAACCATGTTACTAAATTAACAACTGCAGTGATTCACTTAACAACTGTGGCAAGAAAGGTCTTAAAATGGGGCAAAATTCACAACAAATGTCTCACTTAGCAACAGAAATTTTGGGCTCAATTGTGGTTATAAGTCGAGGACTACCTGTATAAAGAAAGAGTGTATGTATTTTATAACTGCGGGATTTCATTACGCCTAGTGACTTCTGATGTACACTCTTGTGCTGTAACTTTATAATTTGCATCATACTATTTAGTTCAGAAGTAGATTAATTAATAAAGAATACTGAAGTCTGAAAAAACAAAAGCTGTGATTATGTGCCATCAAGTTGTTTTTGACTCCTAACAACAATAAATTTTCTTCATAAAAAATCTCTGTAGAATCCTATACAATCTAAAATCTCTATCAATTGATGGAAAAATATTGTATTCAAATTTGGGCAGGTTAATAGCTGTATGTTAGAACAGTTCCAGGCACTAGATGGCACTGGGTACTTGATCACAGAATTATGCTAGATTCCAAGTTTTTTTTTAAAAATGGGAAAAAGTAATGATAAATTTAAACAAGATCATGAAAGGATAAGGATATTTCTGTGACAAAAATGCCCAGAATAGCTAAGCAATAGACTTTTAAGTGGTAGTGTTTGAAAATGCAAGCTAGCTATTGAGGAACGACTATAGAATGAAGGGAAACCGTTTCAAATTTAGAGACAGATATTAAGAATGCCATGGACTAGAAAAAGAATAATTTGCTTGGAGGAAATTCACATCAAGGAAATCATTGCTTCCTTAATGTGAATAGTAAGCAAATATATAATATCTGGAAATATAATCAAATAAGGCAAGTCTCAAATGTAGTAATAGTATTTATGTATTTGGTCAATGACTAGCAAAAGATGAAGCCATGGTGGCACAGTGGTTAGAATGCAGTACTGCAGGCTACTTCTGCTGCCTACCGGCTTGCCTGCAATTTGGCAGATCAAATCTCACCAGGCTCAAGGTTAACTCCGCCTTCCATCCTTCCGAGGTCAGCAAAGTGAGGACTCAGATTGTTGGGGGCAATATACTGACTTTGTAAACCATTTAGAGTGTTGTAAAAGCACTGTGAAGCGGTATATAAATCTAAATGATATTGCTATTACTAAAGAGAAGTAATTAGTTTGAATAAACTAAATCTAAATAGAGATGTAAGATGCAATCTTCCATAACTGAATTATAGCATCTTCATGTAAGTTTTGAGATATGTAGGTTGAATGACAAGTATAGTAATGCTTCCAATGAAGTCGAAATTCGCTGGTGAATTATGTGGTTTATCTAATGACTATGTTGATGTTAAGTATTGTGCATTGCTAGGTCAAAAAATGGAAAAATTATGGACCTGGAAGAGCTTGTTTGTATGAACAACAATGAAGTGAACAACCGGTGACAGTAACTGACAAGTTTTACATAGGAAAGGTTGATGAACAGATTAACTAACAGATCACTTAAAGAGAAACTGCTGCCAAGCTTGGCATTTCACAGGAACATATGAATTACATTATTTATATTCAATATTGAAAAATTTGTACAAAATGAGTTCCTTGCATGCCAACAGCAGACATATATAGCAAATGGTATTAATTACAGAGAAGAAAATACAGAAAACAAAATAATTCATTTCAAGAATTATTGTCTTTTTTCATTTATTGTATCATTTAAACTAAAGTTATAGAGATGGAGAGTTATTTTTAATTGAACCCTAACAAATTTGACCCTGTTTAGCATTTTGAAATCACCCAAGGTGAGCCAGGTGCAATATACTGTAAATAATTTTAAAGTACATTTATTTATTCACATAGATTTGTACATAATTACATAGATTTAAAGAACACCCAATTCTGGACCTTTTATATAACAAAACCAGAAAAATAAAAGAACAGATGATGTGCATCCAGAAAAACCATACAAAACAGAATATATGGCTCGTTAGGGAATATGTCAGGGTGCAGAATCCATGTCCAAGAAGCAGCTACACTAATGCTGATCAAAAAAGCATGACCAATGCCAGCTCTGCACTGTGTCCTGGCCTGAAACCCAACAAGAATGGGTCCAGATCATCTCATTTCTTCAGGATACTCTGGAACTGTTGCATCACAACCTTTTCAACAATCTTCCCTAAAAAGGAAGATTGGAGACTGGACAATAATTGTTCAGAATTATATAGTTTCTTAAAGAGTGAACATGCTATTGTGTCCTTCAGAGTCACAGGAACCATCCCATTTCTCAAAGAAGCTAATGGATCCAACCACAAGTCACCTCCCAAGCAGTTTTAACCACCCAGGAAGAACCTAGCTCTTACAGTTTCCCAGCTCACAATCTGAAAGACCTGCACAGTTGATCAGCATAAAAATAAAAAATAAAAAGACCAGCAAATATAAATATTCCTTATTCTACTTGAACTAAATTATATAGCTCTTTACAAGTTAATTTTATTAATTTTGCCAGTTTTAGTAGTAATCCATAACATACATAGTATGAACAGTTTTTATAATTGTTCCCCATTATCTATATGTTATCTTTCTCTTTTCCAATAGGCAATTAGATTCATTACATTGGATTAGCAACTGGGTTACAATAATATACATAGCAGAAGTACTCTTCACTTTGGCCATATTTGAGAAAGCTTGTTTTCAGGAAGGCTGAAATTGATATTAAAAACATTCATTGTTGTTTAAATTTAGTTTAACAGTACAGAAAATAAATCAATTATAAAACTTGTACAAAATTAATTTGATTCTAGTCTTATTTTCTTTATATTCTGGTAGATGCTAAGACAAAGCCTGTATGGGAAATATGTCTGACCTGGAGATGTGGTGGCGCAGCGGCTTAATGATGCTGAACAGAGGCGGGTTCTGAATCTTCTTACTGCCGGTCCGCTCAGGGTCACACTTTGAACGCGCGCAGCAGTCAAAAACTAGACAAAATCGAAGATGGCTACACCCACGGAGCCACCGACAGAACCGGCTCCATGACGTCACCGCGGAGTTACTACCTACTCTATAGAACCGGATAGAACCTGTAGGAACCCACCTCTGATGCTGAAACTGCTGGCTAGAAATGGTCTGCACTCCAGTGGTTCGAGGCCAGCTCCACAAGACAGGGTGAGCTCCCATTGCTCATACCTTAGCTCCACCCAGCAGTTTGAAAGCAAGCAATACTGCAAGTAGATAAATGGGTACCATTTTGGTGGGGGAAACCTTGCTGCCTTCATGTGTGTGTAGAAAGCAGAAGCTGGCACTGGATCTGGCTGGACGTGAGGCAACGTAACACAAGACGAGGCAAGACTGGTGGAGGAGCCTGGAAGAGCCAGAAACCTGAGCTCTGCTAGTTATCTGGTGTAAACTAGTTTGTTCCCTTTGGTGCACCAAGGATAGGCATGCAAGCGCTGAACAGAATGAACTAGCAATGAAGGCTGTAAGGACTGCATTGTGTCTAGCATTTGTAGATTTCTCTGACATTGTATGCTATACACTAAATGAATAAACGTCTGACCTTTCTGCTATTACTTTCCAGACATGAAGCATCCTACAATTTGAAGCATCCTTCAGTGATCAGACCAGGTATTTTAAATGCATTTAAATAAATAAACTGCCACACAAGATTTAACTACTAGTTAGTAGGCAGCAGATCTATTATGATTGTAAAAGACTATAACTGAAAATGGCCTGTATTATCAATCAGAGTGGTCTCCATTAAATTCAATTACTGTTTCTAAGTTTACAGATCTACAGATTCCCGTATCATTTAAAAATAACATCATTTCAGAAGACAATTTTAAACATTCATGTTAAAATATACAGTGTACTTGATCTCTTAATAAGAATAGTACAATGCATTTCTTATCAAGTTAACTATTTATTAGTCAACAGAAACCACCACTGGCTTCAAAACCATTATATTTACTCAATATATATATTTATCTTCTATTTTTATCTATTTGACTTTTTAATTGGCGTTCCCATCCGTGTCAATTTTGTGGTCAGAAGCTTCATTTTGTACAGTATGTGGATAGGTTAATAACATATTTGGCTATAAATTAAATAAAAACTCCCTTATGTTGCACTGTAGTGTTGGAAGAAATGTCCATCTGGGTTCAGTTCCAAATGAAGAAAGATGCTGGAAACAGGGAGATTGCTTGGAAAGATGGTTTAATGGTGGACAGGACTACATGGTTTGAGGTCCTGGCAAAAAGAGCACTTGGGTGAGAGATTATACCCTCTCTTGGGCCCCGCCTTGGAGCTTCCTGTTCCTGTGTAAGAAATTTACTCTGATTGGCTCTCAGACTCCCATGAAGCCATGCAGGGGTAACTTTGTAGGTTGTCTTAAGTCCCAGGCCTGCCTGAATCTTGCTGGGTGATGATGTAATGAAGGGGCTTTGGGCAATTCCTATTATGGATTAATGACTTTGTCCAGGTTTGGATCTTGAGTGAGGACTAATCCTATCACCCTAGAGCAGAAGGTCTTTTGTGTTGTAGATAAGATGGCACAGTCTTTTGTCTTGTAGATAATCAAAATATCTGCTGCAGGCAGGGAGCTGGAGCTGAGTTTCTGTCTTAAGATTTCTATATTTCTTTTAGGGGAAATATTCTGCCTTTTTAATATTTCATTCTTCTAGGAGAGGGGTAGGTACTAAATTCCTACACCCACTATAACATAGATAACAACAGAGAAAATGCAAAATTGAAGAAATTCACTTACTTGCATAACCAAGGGGTGTAAAATAGATAGGTAATAAAATAGACAGGTGTTATAGATAACTAGATTTTTATAGATATAGTTAGCTAGATCAGCTTAATACATTTTCTAGGCTTTATGTGAATAATTGTTATGTTACTGTATCTTAAATTAATCTTATTCTTATATGTATGCAGGTAGTCCTTCGCTTACAATCATTCATTTAGTTAAGGTTTGAAGTTGCAGCAACACTGAAAAAATGACTTATATCCAGTTTATAGACTTAGGACTGTTGCAACATGGTCACATGATCACAATTTGAGTGCTTGTCAACTGGCATATATTTATGACAATTGCACTGTACTGGGGGTCATATGATCACCATTTGTAACTAGTTGGCTTCCAACAAGCATAGTCAGAGGAGGAAGCCAGATTTGCTTAATGACTGCATGATTATTTAACAACTGCTGTGATTCACTTAACAACTGTAGCAAAAGAATAGTGAAATGGGGCAAAACTGCCTCACTTAGCAACAGAAATGATGAGATGAATTTTGTTGTAACTTGAGAAATGCCTGTATGTATTACACAAACACTCTTCTCTATATTTAATGGTCCTTCAGTAGAGAGAGGCAGAGCATAGACAGACCCAACAAATAATATTTCTGTCATGTTTGTCTTTTCTATAGACTGCACACCTACCTGACTTCTGATGAAAACAGAATGCTAGATTAAAAGACTTCTTTATTTGATCCAAGACTAAATCTCTTTGAACATTCATTAAATATAAAAAAGCTTGTGTACGATACTAAAAACTATAGAGATGGAGTGCAGTTTTTGATCATATAAAGGAGGCTTAATTGCTGATTGCATTTCTTTTTAGTAATTCTTCATAGAATTTTTTAGCCTTGTAGACATCAATTCCAAGAGTAATGGAGTTTAAATTTGCCCTTTGCCCTTTATGGTTATTTACTGAAAAGAGAATTTGGGTAATTTCTTTGGACCAAGATTATCTCACATTAGATGACTCAAGAGCTTTGTTGCCTAATTTAAGTGCTTTACTTATTAGTTGATTGAAATAAGTAAGTTAAAAGTAAATATCCTGTTTAACTTACTTAGAAAATAAAGAAGATGAAAGCATTCAACGGGAAACAATGTCTTCAGCTGTAGTGGAGTTTTTCTGTTTAAACAAGCCTGTCTTTTCTACTGTTTACATATTTTACTTACTCCATACTTGAAGGAGTTGGCTAATTGCAAGATTGGAGACAGGGACTTTTTTTTGTTCTTGGTCAAACAACTTTGTAAAATTAGAGGGGAGACATATGAAAAACTGCCAAATTTGTCTTGGCAGAGATAACTCAGTTGGATGTACATGCTATCAGGACTAATCACTTTAAAAAAAAACCTTGTTTTTCTCTGGGGGGAAAGCAACATAATACTTTTAGCCAATAAATTTGGCTTTCTGTGCTCAGTAATACCTTTCTCAGTCTAGCAAGTTAACTTGAAGTTGTCAGTGGGAACACTTTTATCTAGATTTGCATTTAAATGTCTATCTAGAATGTTTTTTATGCCTCTGTGTTTGCACAAATCCTGATCAGCCATTCTAGACTACTTTTGTGCTGGATATCTGATTGATAGCTATCCAGGCTGATGGGAATGTAGAGGGTGGTTGTTTTCTGAACTATTTTGTAATGATTGTAGACTTGGGTCTTTCTCTAATCAAGGCCCTGTTCACAAAGAGTTGCTGTTGGCTTTCCTTTTTCTTGTTGTTGTTATTGTTGCTGCTGCAGGGAGAGATATCAGGATATGGAAGAATGAGGTGGAAGGCTAAGGAAAGCAAATATATTTCATGTAGAGCAATTGGCTGAAAGGAAGAATGCTTTGGCCTGGCTGAAATTACTTCTCTCGTGATACTGAAACTAGCATATATCTTTTTTTTTTAAAGCAGTACCAATTAGGACAAGACATTCAACATAATGTGTAGATATGTATTAAATGAAGCACCTTCCTAATGCTGAAGGACATCTGGCGTGCTGCAGAAATAATGCTTGATTTGGTAAAACATAGGGTATACAACACATAGTGGGCATTTTATCTTGCACAGTTCAATATGAACAGAGTTGGAGAGGCCTTTTAGGAGTTTGGAATGTACTTAAGGGAGATAGTAGCCCAGATTCTGAAGATCAGTTACTAACTCTAAAAATCATAAATCAGGAAATGAACTGGAAGCCTGACAATTTCCTTTCTTAAAGCAGCTGCAGATCTTTTGTGTAAGGTAGAGTAAAATCATTGCAGAATGCAGCATAGTAATATTGAAAAATCTTATAAATAAACAATAACTAGGAACATCTCTGCTTATTTATGAAATATAGAGAATATAATGGCAGTAGTACTCAGTAGTAGATAGTACCACACAAATTCATTCTATTAAAATCATTTCTAAATATTCAGAAAAAAAATATATTGTACAAGATAAAATCTATTGCTTCAAATAATAATAAAAAAGTAAAGGAGAGTGAATACATATGGGAATATATATTCAATATGCCTACCATAAATTCAACCAATTTGCTTAATTGTCCTGTAAACGTTTATTGAATTAAGTTGTGGAAACATCATTTGATAATAAGCCAAGATAGCTTAAAATACATAATATATCCCCAATTGATGGGGAGTCTGCTCAAATATTTCAACCTGCTTATATGCTATAAAATGCTATAGAATATTAAATATTAAATGCTATAGAAACACAAAATAATGTAAATAGAATCATAATAATTGTAGATAGCAGTGACTGCCAATCTGTTGGTTGGATTTTGTCTATTGGAGTCAGCAATTTAAATATATGAAAGTCATTTTCATAAAGAAATTCAGGTTTGTGCATTCATGTATAGTAAGAAAGTATAATTGCAGAGAGAGAATATTTAATAAATTGGAAGAATTTACACTTCACTGTTGATTATATGAAGTAAGTTTGCAGAAAGTTGCTTTCATTTTCTTGATGTGGATCTTTTGTTTGTTTGTTTGTTTTAAAGGTACGGACACTCTTTGTCAGTGGTTTGCCCCTGGATATCAAACCCCGAGAGCTCTATCTCTTGTTCAGACCATTCAAGGTACTTTCTTTGACTATCAATCTTGGAAGACAAAACCGAGACTAAGAGCCTTGGTGTGCTTATTTATAGAAACATTGTGATTTGTGTTGTTATTATAAATGGCATATTTCCACAATAATATCTGATGGGTTGTCCTAGAGGAGAATACAATATTCCTAGTATCTGGGTTTTTAAAAGTTTGGAATACAGTTAATCGTAATAACTTATTTCAACTGAAAACTTGTCTAGGAGGACTTTCAAAGAGACTGAAAGTTGGCCAAACATTCCCAAAGAAAATGGCTATAAATATTAACAGTGGTGTGAAGAAGGCTCCAAGTTACACATATGAGCCTCTATTGATGATAAAGATTAGGTAGAGTTCATAATGTCTGTAAATGACATGCCACACATTGTAGGTACTACCATACATTGTAGGTACTACCATATATTCTTCCAAAGCATATTTTACTGTTTTTTTAAATTTTCTAATAACAGCAATGGAAATGTACAAATCTAACATGTTTTTTATTTGTTCTGGGCTGATAAACCTCATTTTCATTTATAGAAAGCATAATATTAGCCTATATATGTATGAAATCCATCTTTCTTGGTAATGAAATATTTTAATCCACTTCATTACATTTCTCCACCCACCCCCTTTGGGTGTCATGGGAAAAAATCTTTTTTGTGTCATTTCTGTTTGACATCTTGATTATATGCATATTATTATGACTCTGCAAAGCATTTGAAAGAAGTGTTTCACCAAATGTGTTAGAAACAACAAAGCATCTCTGCGTGAAATGTTAAAATAGCCAGGTCGTTTGCAAGACTTTTAGCTTGCAGAAGACTTGACTTGTTTAACACTTCACAGAGAAGTGCTTTCCTTATGCTCACCTATTTTGCCAAACATCTCTTTTAAATGCTTTGTAAATCCCTAATACATATCCCATTAGCAGGTTCTTAGTACTTGAGGTATCTTCTATTGTATCTTCCACATGGTACTTTCTAAATCATTTAAACGCTGCTTTTTATAATTTTGCCTCAGGAAAGATGGAGACCAACAATCTTTATTTCTGGGAAGCCCCCAAATGTTTCTCCCTGTAGGCCAGAGGTGGGTTAGGACCGGTTCGGACCAGTTCTATAGAGTAGGTAGTAACCTGCTGGTGATGTCACGGAACTGGTTCTGTTCTGTGGATGCCGCCATCTTTTTTTAATTTCTTTTTTTGGGGGGGGGTGTTAAAAAAATTTCTATTTTTTTCTTCTGCGCATGCACAGAAGCTGAGTTTCAGGCACTGTGCATGCGTCACCATCTTGGTTTTGGCCTTTTTTTGGAATTTTTTTGTGATTGTTTTATATTGC
>JANHFT010006847.1:102329-114441 GCA_032467955.1 Pseudoxenodon macrops | reverse complement strand
TAATGCAGTCTTAGTAAGTAGTTTGACAGTGGTGAGGGAATTATTTGTTTAGCAGAGTGATGGCATTCGGGGGAAAACTGTTCTTGTGTCTAGTTGTCTTGGTTTGCAGTGCTCTATAGCGTCATTTTGAGGGTAGAAGTTGAAACAATTTATGTCCAGGATGCGAGGAAGAAAAAGTGTCATATATAATGCCTTAATTTAAGAATTATGCTTTTTAGATGGGGAGACAGATTGCTTTTGGGGAGCTTCCAGGGGTATGACTGAAAAGGTGTGTCAGAGGCACCCACAGAATCACTGTCATAGTCAGCATGGCCACTCATGAAATACAAATTAATCTAAAAATTGACAAGACAGGATGCTCTTTACCATGCTAATGCAATGGGGGAGGGGGCAGGGAGAAGTTGAGCAAAGGTTTTTCTGCAGAAATATAGCAGGAGTAGAGGCTGGTGTGTTGCTTTGTTTTGTAATGGGGCAGCTTCATAGTTCATTTTTATTAAAAGAATCATTTTTAAAAAGAGTCAGATGATGCAATAAATTCAGTGGGTAATAAGCAAGATATCTTGGGCCAGCAACGTCCACAGGGGAATGTCCAAACAGGAAAGGTGGTGAAAATGGTACCAATATCACCTTTTATTGTACATGTGTCAATGTATATAAAAGCGGCAGGGTTTTATTTAAATGCCCCCCCCCAATTTAATAATATAAAGTTCTAGTAGCAATTAACTAGGCCTATTTTATAGGAACTGAGAACAATATTCAAACTAGTCCAACAGCCAGAGACACTGGAAATTTGGGCTGCTTTTGTTATATGAAACCAAATACTGTTCTCCATGAAAGAATATTATGCTAATTAAATCTAAGCTAGATAATGGTCATATTTCTTCTGGCATCTTATAATTTTTCAATCTAATGAAAATTCTGCTTTCGGTATCATAAACTCTTTTATGCTACAGGTACAAAGGCTAGGTTCAGAAAGACACATCTCTTTTATATAAGTCAACCATGCGAATATCAATGAGTGCTTCCTGTAATCCAGGTAGACGTTCTCTCTTAGGAATGTTAAACAGTCTGAAAACATCCAGCACTAAGTGTTTAAGCAAAGCGAAGTGGACTGGATGGGAAGCTCTCATATGCTCTTCTGAGCAAACTGGGAAAAGCATGGAAACCAGAAACTGAAGTTTTGCCAAGCTAACTTAATCTGTCAGGTAACACTATTGATTAATTGAATCATAAATTAGGATTAAGGTCAGGGGTGGGTTCTAACTTACTCCGCCGCCGGTTTGCTGCCTCCTGCACCGTGTGGGTGCGCCTTGGGTGTGCGCGCAGGCGCAGTAGAAAAAAGCCCCGAAAAATAAAATTAAAAAAGGCCAAAAACAAGATGGCGATGCATGCGCAGTGCCGGAAACTCGGCTTCTGTGCATGCACAGAAGAAAAAAATGCGAAAAAATTAAAAAACAATTCCCTCCCCAAAATTTTTTTTTTTAAAAAGATGGTGGTGCCCATGGAGCAGAACCGGCTCTGTGACATCACCAGCAGCCTACTACCTACTCTGTAGAACTGGTCCGAACCAGTAGGAATCCACCTCTGGTTAAGGTTATGTGATAAAAGTTTTGCTTTGTATGTTGAAAACTCCAGCAATCAATATCTGACATCTCAGCTATGAATATTCCAGGAATGACTTCAGGTTCGTAAATCCTCATAATAAGATTTCCTACTCTATTCTCTAGGACTAGGTACTAGAATTTGAGAATCATAGACATCCAGTTGCAATTAATGGAGAAGCAGCCTCTTAACTAGGTTTTCTCTTAAAAACAGTTGATTAACATATCAGTTCTGTTCAGCTAATATTTTATTTTTCATGCTTTCAAAAAGTGATTGAAGATTGATATTTTTACTACATCTCCTTGTGGTGTGTCGGCCTCCCACCAACCACATTCCCAGTTTTTAGTTTGCTAAGAGGCATAGAATTATTCCTTTCTGACATTGGGATCCCTGTTAATCTGAATCAATGCATTTCACAACTGAGATCTATCTTTTCTGGGGGGGAAATGGACCAGCTGAATGTTATAGGCTGGTACTTGGTTGTTTGACATAATGAATCTACAAATAACTATTTTGCTATTCAATATCCATACTTTCTATATAATAGGAGCTCTCAAAGCAGTGAACAATTGATAAAATTCAAAGTACAAAAATAAAAATCCGACATCATTTAAACCAATACAAATATTAATAATTAAATGTTTGGCAAAAGAGATCCATCTTGACTGCTGTGAAAACATCAGGAGCTTATGCAGTCTCCAAGGCATCTTCAGAAAGACCTATCCTGCAGATTAACATGCATTGTTTTATTTATTACAGGTTTAGTTAAATTTTGAAAAGAGGACCAGTTTTTATCTTCTTACTACCTATGAAGTCATTATGGCATTTTTCCTGGGAAATATCTTGACACATACAGGATGCTTGACATATATTCTTCTTAAATATTTCACAGTTAACATAGTGCTATTATTAAATAAAAACACATAGAAGGGAGTGTGTTAATGTTTCTTAGCAAATGCATTTTTGCCGATATTTCCCCTCAAAGATATTGTCTGAAGACTTGTGGAAAATGATTGAGAATACAAGCCATGAACTTGAGGAAAACAATTTGTGACAGGACAGGAAAAAGGAGAATTAGGTTGGAATGGAAAACTATCTTTTATTCACGAGTTACAACAGGGCAGATTGCATGTGAAAATCCATCTGGCCTAGTGGGAGATCACAGTGCCCAGTAATGTACTGCATGTTCTGTCACAAACACTTTTCCTGCTCCTTGAACCTTGCTGCCTGAAACTCCTAATGTTTTCTGAAAGCTGGTGTAATCTACTTAAAAATTAACCAACAAAGGGGAAAAGTAATGGAACATGGATGGCTTTAATCACTGGGGACTGCCTGGGGAGCATGTCTGGTCTGTAATCCTGCATGCTTGGATGCTCCTTTGTAGCTAAGAACATTCAGCAAGTTTAGAAGAAATTGGTGTGAGCTTTTGTTGGAAGTCTTGCTGGCTCACAACCTTCTGCTGGTTTGGATTTCCCAAATGTTCCTGAAGACACAAGGAGATACCTGAGGTGCAGACTTCCATTTCATGAGGAATTCAGGGGACAGATGTGCTTGTCTGTGTTGTCTTTGCTCAAGAGAAGAGTTGTCATGGTACAGTGTCCCTATCCACTTTCTTGGAAATCGTGTTAGCAGTCCTTTTTGTTTTTCCTTACACTGGGGTTGTTTGTTTAAGGGCACATTGTTTAAGATTTAAAATCTTCTCTAATACAAAGGTCTGTTAAGCCTCTTTTAATATTGTCCAGGTTTTCTTTATTGTTCCACCTTTGTGTTTCCTGTTTTAAAAGTGCTCCTTTTTCTCAAGTCCAACCATTTTTCTGTCCATTTCTTTATTTACTTTTACTCTTACCCTAACTGTAACCCTTATCCTCACAACAAACAAAGGCTACTCAATCCACAGCTATTTAGGTAGCATAGATACCCATTCATTTGTCTTTTAATATATGTTTCCGTCCCCTCCTCAATCTTTTGTGTATAAAAAGATTTTTTTTAAACTGATCTCAAAAAAGAGATAATTTTTGCTATGAAAGTTTTGAACTTTCTGACCCTGCTAGTGTGCCTAGATTAACAATAGATAGTATCCCAAAGGATTAATGTTTTAATTTGTTCATTAACTTAAAAAAACAGTAGAGTTTGTCCATGTAAAGTCAGTTTAATTTACTATGCGTGGATAGCCAAAGCACATGAAAGTCAGATTAAGATTTTTTAAAAATTCTGAGGTACTAAATCCAGCCAAAGTTAATCATGACTAACTCCCTTTCAAAACAACAAAGCAGATCTAATTGTGACTAATTTGCTTTGAGCGTCCTTTATAAAATTCTTAGTATCAGGCATTCTTTCATAAAATGGATGACTCTTGAATAACTTAAGCATTAAATGCTTTTAATTATTTTGACCTGGTATTACATTTTGAAGTCTGCTGGAGTAGACAGCTATAATAAATTTACTGAAATAATAAAATAATAAATATTTTGCCACTAGGAGAATTATGGCTGTACAAAATAAAAATGCAATCCAGTTGCTGAATTAAGATGTTTCCCAATTAAAAAGCTATACAAGTAATCCTTGACTTACACACAATTGAGCCCAAAATTCTGTTGCTAAGTGAGACCATTGTTAAGTGAGTCTTGCTTCATTTTACAACCTTTATTACCACTGCTGTTAAGGGAATCACTGCAGCTGTTAAGTTAGTAACATGGTTGTTAAGTGAATCTGGCTTCCACATTGACTTTGCTTGTCAGAAGGTTGCAAAAGTTGATCTCATGACCCTGGGACACAGCAAGTATCATAAATGCATGCCAGTTGGCAAGCATCTGAATTTTGATCATACGATGATCAAAATTAATAGGGGGATGTTGCAATGGTCATAAGTGTGAAAAAGGTCATAAGTTACTTTTTTCAGTGCTGCTATAACTTCAAATGGTCACTAAATGAATGGTTGCAAGTGAAGGACTCCCTATAGCTCAATCCATGTTTGCAATGTAGATGGTGACAGATTTAATACCTCACCATTTTATTTAAAAGATTATCAGATCCCTGAACTATATTAGGATGGCTCAGTGACTGGATGATGATTAGCATCTGGTAGAGATGCAAGGTTGGACTGAAAATATGTTATTGAGAACAGAAAGAGGTACTATTGGTACGTCCCTAACCAAAGTTCATTCTAAAATAAAGGATAGAAAAAAAGTTTGTACCCTTCAGTAAATGTATGACTTCATTCCATCCTCAGGAACCAAGTACGGTATGTCATTGTGTGAAGATGAAGCATATTCATAAGCTGGATCATCAATTAGTCAATTGCCTCACTGGGTCACTGTGACTGTTTTGAAACATGAAACCTGATTTTAATCAGTGTTAGTCAGCAACTTCACTTCCATTGCTTCCAGTGGATTAAATCATGTGGCAGTCTAAAATCCTGGAGAACCGTTCATCATCCCAAGAAATCTGCAAATGTTTTCTGACCTGCATAATTTAAAACTGCATCTTCTCTCTAATGTGTTTTATGTTCTGCTTTCTTGATAGTGAGTTTTCTAGTTCACTTCGACCTTGCTGAGCAGGTTATTGTATTTTGTGCTTTCAAAGCACACTGTCAGTGTTAATGAGCCCTACCCACTGCGAGCTAAACAAATCTGGCCTGTTGATCCTCCATATTGCTCCCACTTTTGCTGTTTTCAGTCAGCTCACAAGGCAAGGAGCAAGGCAGAGAATCACCCTCTTCTTACAAATAAAGGGCCACACACCAGTCACTGCAGGCACATTCTTCCAAAGATATCAGGTTTTATGCCTCTTTCTGTTGTGCCTCCACAACTATGCAGGCATAGAGGTGAGAATCATTGAGGATAACTCCAGGAACAAAGACAGATTCTTTCCCATATGGCAAGATTAGTCCTGTTTTAGGCATGAAAGTCGGCCAGTCACTTTGTCTCAGCCCATCACCTCACAAAATGGCTGTAGTGGGGAAAATATGAAGATGTAAGAGTATTAGATATGTTCACTGCCTTGAATTACTTATAAAAACAATAAAAGCTGCATTTTTGTCTGTCTGTTTTCTGTATGGAAATACCATTCACAATATACCGGTAGTTATAGTTAAATTAAAAGGGCAAATTCTGTGCTGATAATGAACAGAATTGAAAATAAAATCCAATATCTTCATTTGATGTGGCTACATTTGGAATATGGTCTGTGGTACTGATTACCCTATTTCAAAAATTCTGATTACATTGTCCTTAATCTTTCTTTTAGAAGAAAACTAAGAAGAATCAAGAGTTTCTCTTTGAAGAAACAGAAATATGTTTCAGACTTTTGTTCTGAAAAATACTGGCTAAGCTATTTGAAAATATTTATTTGTATCCCACCTTTATTGTTTTTACAAATAAGACGGTGAACATATCCAACATGCTTTCCCTCTCCTCTATTTTCCCTACAACAACCACCCTATAAGGTGAATTGGGTTGAAAGAGAGCAATATATATATTGTAAAATTATGAATGGGTGATAAAATCAGGTCAAATGAAAAAAGGTATCTCATACAATGACTGATTTTGTGAAATTAGTAGAGTTTATAATTGTGTGACTTAATACTTTTTCATTATTTAGGAGTTCCCAGTAGCTAGAAGGCAAAAGCATGAGAAGGTTTATGGCCTGTTATATTTGTGTTTCTAGACTACACATCTTCCTCAATGAGGGACCTAGATGATGTACAGTATATTACTTTTTGTAGATGTTGATTAGAATGGAGGGAAATGTTGTACTAGTTATGTCATTGGTATAATCCAGCCTGGATTGTGCAATTTATATAAATTTAGCAAACGAAGCACATTTTTCTTTGGTCTATTTTATTGACAAAATGATGCTTATGCTTGAGAATCTGTAGGGTAACAATATCTGAACTGCAAAAAATCCAAACAACTACTGGATACATACAGAAAGCTCTAGCAACTTGCTTTCTATGTAGAGATTATCTCATATGGAAACTGTAGGGCTTTTCCTCAGGACAAACATGTTAAAATTTGCTAGTGAGCCTTGTCTTGCCACAGGCATGATGCTCACAAATGATGCCCTCTTTTACCCTAGAAATAGGACACACTGAGGGCAGGGAATAATGATTTCCCCTCCCACCAAATATCACCAGCTAGTAAGAAAATATGTATTGATTATTTTTCTTACTATGGATGGAGAGAGGAATTGAGAGGCAAATTAATGGCTAGATTAATGTTTCTCAATCATAGCAATTTTAAGATATATGGATTTCAACTTTCAGAATTCTCTAGTTAGCATTCTTCCTGGGAAATTCTGGGAGTTGAAGTACACACATCTTAAAGTTGAGAAAGACAGTTAGATTGATGGATCTAGAATAGGAAGTATTTACCCATAGCAGTGGACAATAATACAGGATAAGTGCTAGCGATACCACCCTTAGTGGTTACCTGATTGTAACACCATCTGAATGGTTGATAAAGCACATCAATTTGGAGCCAAGACAAAACCGTTGTGGTTTATTACCTGAGGAAAGGGAGAAAAATCCTCTAATGTGGGAACAACTAAGAATGACTGTAAAATGTCTCAGAACTGCACTGAAGATAAGATGAGTGTAATTTCACAAGACGTTGGTAGAAAAGAAAACAGATTATTTGAAATATCTGAAATATGCTGGGCTTCTCTATTTCAAAACCCCTGTACTGAAGGGATACAGAACTGCAAAGAGAAGGCCATTAGCCTCTGTGGAATGTGTGCATTGTGAACATTTAAGGTTGTCCATTTCCTAGACTGCCAATGTACGCAAGTGTAAACATGTTTCTGCTGCTGCGTATGTGAACTTAATCCAATGCTTTATGAGCCAAATAATATTCTATTGTCCCATCCAAGCTTACAGGCAATTATTTGATCAACATGGAAGTGGGAACCAGTGCAAACTCTTACATTCAGATTTTAATCCTGAGTAGAATTTGGAGCAAATAAAAATTGACTTTGGAAAAGTATGGGTGCCAGGCAGTTGTAAGAATTAAAATGGAGCTGGGCACTTAGATTTACTCCAGATCTAATAGTTCAACTAAAATAACTCTCTGCCTCTTTGTCTTCCCCCCCCATACTGTCCCTCCTGCAAAACATTAAAATATCAGGATTGTAATGTATGCGATTAAAACACATTAATTAAAGGAGTCGCATTTAAACATTATTTAAGCTTTAAAAATGTCTTAAGTACTTAAGTTCAAATACTAATAAAACTATCTATTTTATTCCCCTTTCTCTTGCAGATAGTGCTTCTTTTGAAGATTTAATTAGTGCAGATTGTCATGAAATTAAATAGCTAAGATTTCTTTAGTACCAAAGTGTTTTTCAGCCAAGGGCTTACTTGGTGTTCCAGTGGCCTATAAGGTACCATTTTATTTTTTTAATGTCATGTCTGGAACACTGCCAACAAATCCTGGCCTTTTGTGCTGGAGTCCCAACATCAGTTGCAAATGCATAAGTCACATAATGCATGTTGTGTCATTTGTCTCTTTGATGATGCACACAGTTGACAGACTCAGGGTTTTTCTCACCATTACATTGAAGAGCCCTCTGCCCATTCCTGAGTTGGTAACAAATTTATTTATTTATTTTTATTTTAGTCACTGCTGCCCCCTGACTTCCCCCAAAGTTTATATATATTTTATATAAATTAAAGCTATCTTTATATAATATTGAATTTAACATTGATACAGCGAAGGATGAATTAATACTGTTTCGCTCACGGGCTCGGGATGAAATGACAACAAAATCAGACCTAAAAATATGTCAATGCACATTTAGGCTGTGGTTAGGTGTCAGTGGGGGGAAAACCCTGAGACGGACAAAGCAGATGTGTCATTTTTGTGCATATTTTGGCTCAAGCTAATAAAATGACTATGATTTATATGGATTAGTTTTTAGTAGGATAATTTCATGCATTAGACTTCCCACGCTTATTTTTTACATTTTTAAAATTGTGAATAAGACAAATAAGAAGATTGGGTGGTTGCATTTATTTATCCATGAACCAGGTTGATGCAGTATGCTGACTGCCAAGCATTAGGTTGTTGCAATGTATAATGTGGGATAACCCTAGATTATCAGGCAGGAAGTGACAGATTCTGTCAGCTTCTTAATCAAGGCTTTTGAAGATTGTTTTCTAAGATGATGAAGCTTACTCTTTTTCAAGGAGGGGGTTTAAATTAAATTTATTTAATTTGAGCTTTTCATAACATTTAGCAGCAAAGTAGTGGTTTATCTTTTTATCTGATGGTAGATGTCAAATTGCTTCATCTGCTGGTTGCTTTATTTTCATTTGTATTGGTTCAGTTCTTTGTTGCTTTTGGCAAGTTTTTTAAAGTGGTCCAGGTTTATATATATATTGATGTAATGACTTCCATGTAATGCTACATGAAGCAAATTAACATGCATTGTTTTGCTAGCAACACCAAGTATTATGTCTTTATATTCAGTTCATGTTCAACTGAGCAAAACACCCATAACCAATTACTTTCCAATTACATAGATGTCAGTTGATAACTTTTCTTCCTATTTAAATTATTTAAACATTTATGAAACTGTATTACATCTCTAATAATGCTAGATCTGTTCATCACACCAAGGTTGTAAGGGATGCTCTGCAAAAGGGAATCAAAACATTCTTTACTAAAAACATGATCGCCTCACTTTATCTAGAAGGCATGTCAACAATGAATTGTGGCTGCAGAATTCAAGGATATAAAACATGTGTCCTCTGTACAGTTACTCTTTATTTGTCTGTGACCTTTATTGTTATAGCTGTAATATTATAATCTCTTACTGTGTTGGTAATTAGTTGGCAAACTGCAATGTGGTTTTGAATTCATCTTGGAAGAGGAACTTTCATTTTCATGTCGGCTAGAAAAGAAAGGGATGAGGTGAGGAACTGGCTGTGAGAACTCCCTCTTGTGGAGAACCAGGCTGCAACTTCTGGGAACATCTGAGCCCCAAGTGATGGGAGATGTGAGGTTCTACCAGCATTTTCACCAATATTTTGTACTTTGTCATTTCCGAATATATTCCATATTCAATTAGGCTTTTAAATATTAAATGTGCAGTGAAGATAGAACATTTCATGCCTATCTCATGATTGCATGCATCTGTGGGATAAAAAAAGATCAACTTAGCAGGAATTTCTGATTTTGCTTTCTCCATTTGGCTTCAGGCCCATCCAATCTACCCAATGAGCTCAAAAATGGATATCTGCTTGATCCATGTGGGAGGGCTGGCTCTGTGAGGCTGGGAATGAGAAGACACAATACGTTAATGAGCCTGCTAGTGACTTTAAGCCATTGACCTATAGGACAGGAACTGAGTAACTTTTTTCTTTCAGCTGCTGGTTGCCATTTCTCTCCTCAGTCTCTCTTTGGTCTCTTCTATGTTGTATTTCCAGCAAGGAATTTCTTCTGTAGTTTATTTTCTGACAATAGTGATCATTCCCCCCCAAATTCCAGCAGATGTGATCCTTCCTGATTTAAGATCTTACCTGGTAGCTGAGTAGAGTATGACTGACTGGTTAGTGCTGGTGCTTTCTGATCAACATCCAGAATGAGTACTTAACAATCTCTTTAACTATTCTGCTCTCCTTATAATCAGAGGAACACTTTATAACAGTAATTGATCAGCTCAAAAAAATAAAATAACAAATTGTGACACAGCAAATAACAATAAATGCAATAATTATAAAACCCATGAGGTCGAACATGAGAGGGGGGGGGGGAAGAGGAAAGAGAGAGTAGCAAGCAATGCAACACTTGAATCTGTTGGAATAGTTGGTCTCAACTGTCAGAGTTAAAAAGAGGATTTGTGATAATTATGATGGACTGAGGATGATATTTAAGAATGTAATGGTTGGTGAAATGGCCAGCCACTGTATTCTTCAGGATCAATTTATTATCTTGAATGTGAGCCAGAATTTGAAGTGTGAACGAAGATTTTCGTTGTGATGGCTGGCCTTCTACAAGTGGCTTATCTCCATAGTAACATTGCTTCTTGCCATATATACCTAGGAAATTCACATTCTGTTTCCCTTTTGGATTTTTACATACAGTAAAGGGTGAAGCATCTTTTACTATAATTTAAAATTGTGTTGTATTATTATGTAAATATGATTATGGAACCCCACCACACAATGTCTTAATTTTTAAATCTCCAGGTCTCCCAGGCATTCCTTAGTTTTTAAATACGAAATAGTCCCCTCTGATATATGAAAGGAGGCAGTGCATATATTGATAATGACCACTGATCTCAAGTGGGATATGCAAATTGCAGGAGTAAATTTATGCTTACAAGTCCCCTGCTCTCAATAGTCAATACTCCAGTGAATCATATAGTCTTCTTTGATATAAGCAGAGTACAGTGGGTCAAAAATCTGTTCTTTGCTCAGAGTTCTTTTTTAAAAGTGAAATTCTTTAAAAAGCTAGATTCATAAGTGATCTCAGTAGGTTAATCAGGTAATGCAGATCTATTCTCTCTTAATGCTCCTTGCATACCTATTCTTCTTGTTGCTGCATTTTTGTTTTTATGTGCTCCTTTGCTGTGCGTAATGATTTAGTAGCAAAGGTACTGCCTTTATTAGTTACCTTGCAGCAGTCCCAGGATATAAAATATAAAGCTAATAAGTGAAACAAATGAAAAGTAGGTCCAGCTTGCTGTTCAAGATACAAGGATGAGTTCTAGCTCCAAGAAATTAGAAGAAGGACATTGTGCACAATCATTGTTCATTTTTGCCTGAGTCTCATTTCTCACTTGTGGGTTTTGGTTTTTCAGATCCGCTGGCTCCCTCCCTCAGAGGCTACTTCTCAGGGCTGGAAGTCCCGTCAGTTCTGCTGAATCCTGTGTGAGTAGAGCACAAGTACCACTTGCCAGAGGCTCCAGCTGATCACCAGGGAGAGTGCAAGGGTTGTGGCTTGTTTTTTGTGGTGTGTGTAGGATGAATGTCTGAACTATAATTACACTCACCCTTGCAACTGTTCCCTTTCCCCTATCTCCATATATCTTCTCTATGAAAAATCACCCTTTGACAAGGAAGGAGAACTGTCTTACACAATTTGGAGGGGACAGATTTGTTGTTCTATCTATGGCATAATACCGTGTTTCCCCGAAAACAAGACAGGGTCTTATTTTCTTTTGACCCCCGAAATGAGTGCTTGGCCTTATTTTCGGGGAGGCCTTATTATTTTTGAGGTGGAGGAGGCGGCAAGCGTGGTCACTTCATGGCTGCTGCTGTGTTTTGGGCAGGCCTTATTTTTGGGGGACAGCTTATTTTAGCGCATGCGCTCAAAATCCTGATTGGGCTTATTATCTGGGAAGATCTTATTTTCAGGAAAACAGAGGTATTATTATTATTAGTAATACCGTGTTTCCCCAAAAATAAGACAGGATCTTATTTTCTTTTGACCCCGAAATAAGCGCTTGGCCTTATTTTCAGGGAGGTCTTATTATTTTTGAGGTGCAGGAGGTGGCGAGCGTGGTCACC
>JANHFT010006847.1:90976-102229 GCA_032467955.1 Pseudoxenodon macrops | reverse complement strand
GGAGGTCTTATTATTTTTGAGGTGCAGGAGGTGGCGAGCGTGATCACCTCATGGCTGCTGCTGTGTTTTGGGGAGGGCTTATTTTCAGGGAAACAGGGTAGTATTAGTAATATCAATATTCTGGAAGCTCAAATCAGCATACACCGAAGTCCAAAGGGTTCATGTACAAACTACAAACAATTCCATCTACTCTGTAGATAAAAAGAACCCAAGTCAGCCTCTCTTGACTTTTGCCACTTTTTGTTTCTGAACCAAAGAAGATTAATTCCCCAGTTATCTTTGTCTATTTTTAAATTATTTTTAGCCAAATAAAACAAATCTGCTTTTTTTTAAAAAACAACAATAACAACAAAATAAAACATCACTGGCTACCCTCCAGGGTTGGAAAGCTGTAAATCAAGGGTACATAATCACAGGACTATTGAAGGACAGAGGCCACGGGGTGAAAAAAGAAGAAGAAGAAAAATGCAAGCTGAATTTAGTTATGTAAATAAAATGGGACAACTTAAGAATGCAAAGCAGTATGGCTGCCCTAATGAGCAGAAAGGAGGAGGAAAACTTTCTCCTGAGGAACTGCTGGTCTCAGGCTGTGGTTGAAACTCAAAAGTCTTTCCCCCCACCCTTTCCTTTGGAGCTGTATTTTTTAGACCTCCTACAGATATTCTTTCTGCACACTATGTCACCTTCTCACCCCTGAAACCCTGTGGATTTGGGAACTTATGCATATTCTCATTTCAGCCCTGGGAATTGAAACTATTAGGCTTCATTATCTCATGGTGTAGCCTGGTAAAACTCCAAAATGGATCGGTTGCTTTTCTTGCATCTTTTGATGACAGAAGACATGTGACAGAATACAAGCTGTTGGTTTTGGAGTTGAAAGAGAGAGGTGCCAGCATGCTCAGAGGAACACACCAGAGGTACAGGGATGGCAACATAATTAGGTTAAAAGAAAAAGCCTAATGAGCAAAACAGCTCTTAACAACAGTAAAATAGAACTTAACATGAGCAGCAGGATAAGATGCTGACTGTCTGCAGGAAAAACAAAATGGCTGCGTGAGAGAATGTAATGTGATGTACAATATTCTGAAGAGTCTTGGCAGCTTGGAACCTTAAAAGAAGAAAAATATTTTGATGGAGATCACATACTGTGCTGTCAAAATATGGTTTCTTGATTGTAACTTAGTGTGTTATATAAATCCAACTACTGCGGTTTATGACTTAATATACATTTAAACCCTAATTGTGGCTTATTGAGCCATGACTTAGTGCGACATATCAACATAGTCTTTGTTGCAAATCCCAGTTAGGCTATATTATCCATTTTTCCCTCACATAGAATCACTTTCAGAATCTCAAAATCACAACACCAGAGCATTTTTGATGCAGCTTCTGCTTAATCACAAGACAAAAACCTGGTTGGGCAAACTTCAGCAATGTTAATGGCTCAATAAAGGCAACCAGGAAAAATACAGTAGTACAATGCTAAAAAGAATTTGCTGATGCTGATGCAAAAGCAGGCTACCATTTCCTATTCATTTACATTTGAGAATATGGCTGGTTTTGGATTGTGTGACAAAGTAACAGTGTTGGCTGGGGATCTGGGAGTTGAAGGCCAATATGCCTGAAGATCATTTAGTTGCAGATGGTTTTGAAGAAGCTCTGTGATGTTCAGCGGCAGTCTGTTGAACATCATAGAGTTCAAATAAGTTCTCTTCATACTGTGCTTATGAGCACCCAACAAGAGACCAGTCTTTGCTAGAAATTCACTACTCAACCTTTTTGTTTGCCAAGGCTTTTCTCCATAGTGTGTTGAGATAGCATCCAGGAATGGGTTGAACTTTGTCCTTCAGTTCATTGGACCGAGTCTATCAGAGCTGAAAAGCCATGCCTCTGTTGCTATCTTCCAGCTTTTGACTCAGTCCTCAGTCGTGGACAGATGTGTCAAAGTTCTTCTCCGTTTCTGAATTCTATCATGTACCTATCAGGACTTCTAAACTCAAACAAATCAAACATAACAACAGACTGAGTTTTTGATAGCAGACTCCCTCGTCATCATTCAAGTTGCTGTGCTATCTTGGCTGGGGCTTCGGCTCCCACCATAACCGCTTCTCTCCAGAGGATTTGGTTCATTAACGCGGGCTCGGCATCCTTTCGAATCAAGGTGCCTCGAGCAGGACTTTTGTGGAAAGTCCACGTTAAAGGCATAGTTACTACTGCTGCCCGCTGCAGACTCTGCCATGCAGCCAGCATCACAGGGATTCCAAGCAGCCGCCATTTACAAGCCTGATGGGTGGCCACCATTTTACAGCAGAGCGTGCACATTTTTCTTGCCTTGCAACTGCCGCTATTCTTGGCCTGGGAATTTGCCACTAAATTTGGCCATGCAACTTAGATTCTTCATTGCAACTGCAGTTTACATTAGGGGCCACCCCAGTAGCCACGCACCATCGGCGCAAACCACAAGTAAAATCCCCCAATACTTCTACTCGCTTAGCCTGCCCCAGGAGTCTAGCGCCCCATTGCAGGCCATGGGATCAGACGCTTGGATCAGGGACACGGTGAAGGAAGGCCTCTCCCTAGAATTTCTTTCCATCCCTCCGAGGTTCTTTATCCTTTACCCACTTTCCAACAACATTTCAAAGAGAGCTCTCATGGAGTCAGCCATTGGACATCTGCTGACTATCCACGCTATTCAACGGGTCCCAGAGAGCCAACTCAGGCAGGGGTTCTACTCCATTCTCTTTGTAATCCCAAAGCATTGGGCGGGTGGAGAGCTATTCTCGACCTAAAGCGATTGAACCATCATATAGTGTATAGATGGTTCAAGATGCACTCGCTGGCATCCATTCTAGGGGGGGCGAGAAGGGGTGACTTTCTCTCCTCCATTGATCTGACAGAGGCCTACCTCCATATTCCGATCTGGGCCTCTCACTGTCAGTAGCTTAGATTCTGCCACACAGGCATCCATTACCAATACAGGGCTCTTCCCTTTGGCCTCCCCGAGAGTATTCACTAAAATTTTGGCCATACTAGGGGCCCATTTTAGAAAGTCGGCCCTTGCGTGTGCAATGTTACTTGGATGATATTCTCATTCAGTCCTCTTCGATCCATCAAGTATCAGAGGACATTCAGGTAATGGTTCATCTATTAGAACACCACGGGTTCTCCATCAATTTAGAGAAAAGTCACCTGATCCCTACAACCCGCCTGTTACATTTGGGGGAAGTCATAGACTCCCGGGTGGGCAGAGTATACTTCTCCCAGGAGCATCGGGAAAGTATTAGGGAGATAGCAGGCCTGGTCCAGCATCAGCGCAAACCATCCTTGGCACTGCTCTCTACTCTCCTGGGCAAAATCATCTCCACCATAGCCATCGTCCCTTGGGCCCTTCTCCATTCTAGAGACCTCCAATGGCTCCTCTTACCATTTCAGAAAGCGGGATGCTGCAACTAATGCACAAGATCCAGGTGCCCAACGCGGTACTTCATTCTCTCAACTGGTGGAGATTGCCGGCCATCACACAGAGATGTCTGTTTCGAGAGTCTCACAAACTAGTGATCACTCCTTATGAACCACTTAAGGAAGCCACCCTGTGGCATCTCATCTATAAGGCGGCATTCCTGGTGGCCATCACCTCTGCCAGACTGATATCTGAGATCGCAGCACTGCCAACCAGGAAGGATCTCTGCATTTTTCGCGCAGACAGGGTGGTGTTACGTTTGTATCCTTCTTTTATTCCAAAAATTAATTCCTGGTTCCATAGGGCACAAAAACTTGTTTTACCCAATTTCTGCCCAAAACATGTCCACCTGCTAGAAAAATAGTGGCATACCCTGAATGTTAGAAGGACTCTCTGCGTTTCCCTCAAAAGAACTGCTACATTCTAGAAAAAGGAGGCCCTCTTTGTTTTCTTTCAACCCAACTCTTTGGGCCAGAAGGCCTCCATGTTGATGGTCGGTCATTGGCTGAGAGGAAGCATCAGCAAAGCATATGAACTGCACTCCCTTCCGAGGCCTACGGGAGTGACAGTGCATTCTACTTGTAGTGCTGCCATGATGGCTGCTTGGTCCACACAGGCGTTGCTGGAAGAGCTCTGCAGAGCGGCCACCTGGGCTTCGCCAACACCATTTATCCGACATTACAAGGTGAACACTTTTGCATCTGCTGAGACAGCCTTTGGTCGTCGGGTCCTACAGCAGGTCCACATGGACTAGGCACACAGGACCATACTGCAACCCGCACATTGGACTGCCAGCTTTGGTATGTCCCATTCTTGGATGCTATCTCAACACACTATGGAGAAGGGTCTTATCTGATACGCTCCTTCTCATAGGGCTGAGATAGCATCCAGCCCCACCCGGAACCCCGGTCTGGTCCTTTGCCATAACCTTTTGCATTTGATGACACGTCGGGTTTGTCACTTCACATTCGTCAAAAGCTGGACGATAGCAACAGAGGCATGGCTTTTCAGCTCTGACAGACTTGGTCCAATGAACTGAAGGACAAAGTTAATCCATTCCTGGAGGCTATTTCAACCCTACGAGAAGGAGCGCATCAGATAAGACCAACGCTCCTTTTTTAAAATTATGTATGAAATGGTTAAGCACCTCAGAACAAGTTGATCTTTATATCTAAATTTTGAATCATGGTTAGTCCAGTATTGTATTACATTGGGAGAAGAGATGCTGTTCACCTTCATTTTAAATCCAGCAATTTCTATTCCAAAGTGAGTTTTGAAGTTGCTAAGCTTCGTAAGAAAATAAGTCAAAATGAATACATAAAGGATTGTTAAAGAAGGTAACTTTCTAATTCCAGTAACCTTTTCTCCTTCCACCAAATCTATCCAGCTTACTCTTGTCACATTTGAAAATCACATCACAGCTTCATTAAACAGAATATAATGATTTGCACTGGCATTCTCTTTGCAAACTCAGTCAATGTATTTTTCCTAATATAGTAATGTTCTTTTCCCAAGCCTAAATAATTTAATCATCAGTGACTAAATGAGAATTGGCTGGTGTTTTTAAGCACAGATACAATGAGCGCAGCAATAAGTTATTTTCATACTAGCATATTTCTGTATGAGAGGCAGAGATGTAAAAATAAGATTGGAGGACTCGCAAATTTTTCTCTCCAAACCATTATGCAAACATAACCATATTTGGGAACAATTCTCTAAATTATTGCAACAGCAAAACGATGGAACATCTGTATGTAAAGTTCATCTTCCATAACGCATATGAATCTTGAGGTATCAAAAAAGGAACCAGGCTCTTTTTAAAAACCAAGACCATAAAACAGTTATTTCATACACTAAAAGTACACCTGCTGGCAAAGCAGCCTAGCAATGGAAAATGGCTACATGGGCTGATCCTACTTTGGATGAAGAGTAAATACTTCAAGTTCATCATTCTTGCTGGCTTAGATCATTTTGAGGAAGAGATCCTTGGATTCCACACATCGAACTTTTGCCAATAGGAAACCTGCTTTTTATTGATTTCAATATCTATCTTTGGGCAAGCAATTATTCCTTATCCCCGCCCATATCTCTAGGCTGGTTGTGCAGATAACAGAGGTTTTTTTTTTAATTGTATTCCACAGTTGGACCAAAGCATGAGTAGCATACATTGTTGACTAATCATTATAAAATCAGGCTAAATGTCAGCATTTCCACTGATTTTTAACAAGATTACAGTTTTCATTTTGCAAATAGATACCATGTAATTATAATTACTTACTTAGTAGATTCTCCAAATTGTTTCAATCACTAAAATCACATCATCCATAAACAGGAACAAATTTCTTTAGATAAGTTAATTCACATTTTTGTGATTCAGTGTGACATTTAGCAAGTTATCATTTCCTAGTTTTGAAGAGGATAGATGTACCAGTTCCTCAAGATCTTCCTCTATTGCTCAAATAGCCAAAAAAAATGGCCTATCTCCCATGGGTAGCAAAGATTTCTGTAGTTCAAATGTTGAGAAACAATAGGATTGGAAGAGCAATTAAAATGCTACTTGTCCACAAAAAGCCTTCAGAGTTTAAGGGTGGCATGTAAAACTGCAGTTTTCTTGGCAAGGTTTTTCAGAAGCGGTTTGTCCTTGTCCATTTCCTAGGACTGAGAGAGGAACTGGCCCAATTGGCTTTCTGCCTAAGGCACTGGAACTCATGTCTCCCAGTTTCTAGCCTGATGCCTTAACAACTACAATGAATTGGCTTTATGATGTATTGGTAACACTGAAATAAAATATATAGTCAGGAAAATAAATCTAAAAACAGTACTTCTGCACATTAGATAAGAACATGAACCCAATATACAATGTTTGCTGAATAACGTCTATTCTAGCTATTTGTACTATTATTGTACTATAATTGTGTATTGTACTTCAGTATTATATACTGGTAGCATATAGATTTATCTATTATCAAACCCTCTATGTTAGCAGGGGAAATTGTTTTCATGACCTTGTGTAAAAGTTACAATGTACTCTTTCCTAAACTGAAGCGTATTTGACTTTTAAGAGATTGTGTAAGACAGATCTTTTTTGAGTGGCCTGAGGCAATTTGTTATCATTTGGTCTCCATTTTTAGGAATAAGATTGGCAGATAATCAAGAGAAGAAAAGAGAAATGTGTCGCATATACTAATTAGTGATACTTATAAATTTGGCATATAATAAATTGAGTTTCTGATGACACATTTATCTCTGCCTTAGGTATCAGGTGTGTGATGGCGGCTACACTCTGTCTTGTGGGTATTAATGCATTCTTCCAAAGTCGCTACTGATGTCTTACTTTTATCTTCCAAATTGCAGTGTGGTCGGTAAGTCAAACATCTACTACAATCATGAAAGTACACTTTATTTTGAATGAATCAAAAATATTTTAATTAAAATATTTATTGTTTCATAAATAAGTGGAGATTCCCCCCCCCCCCAATTGTTTATTTAGGTTCTCTATCTAGTTTTAGGGCTTGTATGAAGAACAAATTGTGGTTTAGATGATATTTAGGCAGAAATATTGAAAATTCAAAAGGGTTCACAAACTTTCAAGCAGCACTGTATCCCACCAGCAATAGTAAGGGTCAATAAGGTTGTTCTTGCTATTTTGCTATTGTGCTTTACACATTAAAGCGTTACACATTACAGTCCTAGACTGTGGCTTAATTTACTGCATTTAATTTACTCTAGCGGTTTAACATGGAAGTATAAACCACCTCCTTATCGCCATCTAATATCCAGTTCTTTAGTATTAGCCTTCACTATCTCTTCCCATTTTGGCATCCACTATATTCTAATTGTTATTCTCTGAATTTCCCTTTAACAATGCCCTCCAGGTTTGGGAAGACTGTTCTCTGCTTTCTGGCCATTTGGAAGCTTTGATTGTGTTGTTGTTTCTTCATAAGCATGTTTTTTTTCTTTTTTACAGGCTTAAAAAAACAAACCTCACACAAGCGTGGATTCCTTCAAGACTTTGCCACAGCCTCTATCACACATCTTCTTAAAAATAAAATAGAAAGTATTGAATAATAATGGTAATGATAAAAATGCCAAATCCAGTCCAAACATCTGGTTTACTATGTGATGAACCATAATAATAATATGTTCCTCTTCTACATTGTATAAAGGTTTAAGAGTTCAAATTCTATAAGCATGAATGAATTTGTTTGAAAAAATTATTTTCAAGCAGAGCAGCAGAGAGAATCACTATTTTTTATACCAAGCATTTTAAGTAAGAGGACTGTACCTTGGGTGGAAGAACCAATTACTGTATATGTTTGATTTTTAAATATGTATAATCTCCTTTTCCTACCCTTTTAAGATGCATGTTCAAGGCATGTTTTTAAATCTGGTTCAGATTTTTTTTAAAAGTGTATTGTTTGAAATGCACAGACATTTTGGTTATCAGGTTTTGGAGCCTGAGATGATGTGTTTTAAATATATGAAGTGTATTCCTGTAGTAGTTATTTTCATGTTTCGCCTAATTGTGCCAAATTATATTGAGCAAGACAATCAGCAATATAATAGCTTTTCATGATTGTAACAGTTGGTGCGCTGTTCATTAGCGGTGCCTGATCGCTAGTTTCTGCTGTATTTTTTTCTCTATATTTGGATACGCAATTGCGTGGGAATAAGTAGTAGTACAGTGTAGAAAGTAGAAAGGCAATTTCTATTATGAGTGAAAATGTGCAGTCATAATTATGAACATTTCTGCAACTGTGTCTATCATAGTATACTTCTCTTCAGATAAATATATCTCATGCAGTTGTGTGTATTATTTGGAAAGGGGGGGGAACACCTGGTATTTGTGAGAACCCATCCTGGATGACCAAGCTGCCCAGGAAGTTATGTACTCTAAATCAAGTTTCTAACGTCCATACCATCTACTTTTATAACAACTTATACACTGTGTGTGTATGTGTATGTTTCTTTCAAAGGTAGTTTAGTTTTGTGATTTTGTTCCAGATATAAAGTGAATTGATTCTGTCATGTATTGTTAACCATATTCTTGGGGAAGGTAAGGGGTGACTGGACCATTGATCCAAAAACTGAACTTCAGTTGTTGATCCCAGCACCTCATGCTTATGAAAAATGCCAAAGGTTTTTGCGGAATCTGATTCTAATGAAATATCCCGAGGATATTTGGCTTGCCAGCTATTCTTGATTTTCCCCAGGTAATCTCAGTAGAAGGTGTATGTAGTCAGCCCCAAATCTATGCACTGATACCAGATGGTGGTTTTTGAGGTGGCAGCAGTAGCAGCCCCATGTAAAGGATTGCCTTCATGGCCAGAACTCCCTGCTGGGGAGAAATCTTCAGGTGCCCACTTTTAAATAGCTATTCAACTTTACCTACTGTATGTCTGTGCTCTTGGGGGGAAAAGAGGCGAATAGATAAAGCTGCCTCTCTAGGAACAGAGCAATACTGGGAATGATTTCAGGCACAGTGTGTCAAGGAAAAGCTACTTCAAACTTTCCACTTTCTTGAAGGCGTTTATCTTTAGGAGCCAGATAACAGTTGTAGCCATATGACATTACCCAGTCTAGTTGGACTTTAGTGCTTCAATAAGACTCTGCAACATTGTGTTTTTATTTTTTTGAAAAAAGTGTTGTTTTCTTTCTATTGAAGAGAACTCGCCCACAGATCAGCTTTAGCTGAGGTGTGACTCACAAATTCACCCATAACCAAAAAGTGCACCTCTTAGAAGCTAATGACCTGAATTACTGAATTTTTAAAAATCTGCTTCCTGTTTCTACGTTATGTCGATATGTGGTATTTTGAATTGAATAGGTCTTGCTTCTGGGTGCATAAGATTGCACCTGCAGTTCTTTGGACAACTAGGGCAGAAGAGTTCTTAGCGCAATCATTCAAGTAAAATTATTCTTCCCTCAATTGCTGAAGACTGCCAATGGCAGAAATCCCTCACTCTTCTCCCTCCAGCTGTTAGCCCAGAGATTTGACAATAGTGACAAGTCTGGATCTGCTGGCCTGCTTAGTAAGGAAGCCAATAGGGTTAGTAGGATCACATTTTCATGAAGCAGCTCCTCTGCCAGGATTAGTATCACTTATCCTGAAATAAGATACATTATTTTGTAAGAAATATAAATTATATGTCAAAATGTAAAAAGGCTTTAAGAATGCAAAATTGCAAGAGGGTTGCTTGGCTTGTTCTCCTCTGGATGTGATGCAGCTGCTACTCCCGAGAGTTGTACTCCAAACACATCAGAAGAGCCACAAGTTGGAACTGAAAAATGCCCATTACTAAGCAAACAATATGGATAAATTGAACAAATTTAAAATATAACTGTAGGTGGTTAAACAACCCTAAAAAGATTTGTGCTGTATTGTTTCACAAAACACTTAACTTTTCTCTACGGACTTTTACTGGCAGTGACTGAATTATACAATGCTTCCAATTTGTCTATGATTTTTTTTTAAAGAAAAAAGTTGTTAAAAGATACTTTTCTATTATAATTTTCTAAAAATAAAAGCAATGAATAAAATAAAAATATGGTCTATGCTATCATATCTGTTTACTTACTTGTATCCATTTGAGGAAATCAGAATCTGACAATTAGTGTTAATACTTAATTTTACCCCCAACCCAGTTTTTATTTATACTTGCTTCGTCAATAGTTAATTGGAAAAACTGGAACACGTCTCAGTAGCTACAAATCAGTACTGGCACAAGTACCTCCTAAAGATTACCCCAGATTCCGAGACTTATAACAAGTATCGTCTCCACAAATCACACAACTTACCCTCTCAGAACTTGTCTTTAACTTTCTCCTCCCAAATCCTGCAACTGATTCCTACAGAATAAAATCACAGGGGGGGGGGGGGGAAATCAGAAAAAAAAGAAAAATACCCAATCGGCTCTGTTAGGAGATTGAGAGAAATTCAAATAGGAGAGGCTAAGAAAAACCACTCCAGAGTCCCATTTTCAATTTAAAAAGGATTTCTCCCTTATAGCACCCTCCCAATGCTAAATATACCACCCTATTGACCATGGCAAAAAACTGGGTAGACGCCTGGTCCCAAATCAACTGGAGAGGATTTTAAGACGCTTCTTGAATGAGAAGAGAAACATTTTCAAGGAAAAACAAAGAAAGTCTAGTTGCCCTTTGAAAAAGCACCTTTGAGACAACCATGACTTGAATGACTGAGAATCTCCATAGACATACAATTGGAGAGAATCCACTATATCAGTTCCCAAGCTAGCCACTTGTAATGAGTCACTGATCTCCTGCACTCAACAAGAGCACAAGCCTATGCAGAGGTTATATAAAATGTTAAATGCAGCATAGGCATGCATATGCACTGAAGAAGATCCACAATACAGGAATAATTGTTTTACAACTGATAACAAATGAGAATGACAACATATGGTATCCTTCATGGTGTGAAATCATTTCAGGCACATTCTTAGAAAGAACAGATAGATCATGTCTTTGATACTGAACTGCGCTAGAACCTGTTCTTCCAACAGACTGGTCCTCATTTATTAGGGAAGAGGCAGGGGTGAAATGCTCCCGGTTCAGTCCGGTAGAACTGTTACCGGACATGTGGTCTGGTTCGCCGTACCGGTAAACTGGTTGGCTGGCCACGCCCCCGAACCAGTCCCTTCCCCCGTCACCGCTCGCGCTGCCGAGCCAAAAACAAGAGGGGGGGGAGTCCGTTTTTGCTCTCAGCAGGATTCCCTTGAAGCCTGCTAGGCAAAAAAAACGGGGTTTTAACCCAAAAACCAAAGGATTTA
>JANHFT010006847.1:80462-90876 GCA_032467955.1 Pseudoxenodon macrops | reverse complement strand
CAACCCTGCTCCAGCAGGACATTGTTAAAGTGAGTTTCTGTCTTTTGATCTCCCAGTCACATGACCACACTAAGCCACGCCCACAGAACCGGCAGGGAAAATTTTACATTTCACCCCTGGGAAGAGGGAAGAGATGAGGCATGGCATGGATCCTTGAATCATGCCTTTCAAGACAAGGACTATTATCAATTAATCACTACTAGGCAGAGATTGGTACAGAAATGAAATCCCATTTCATGGGATTGCTGTAAGGATGCTACAGGAAAGATAAAAAGGGCCCCTACAGATGAAAAAACCATGAATGTACACAGGTAGCTCTCAACTCATTACCTTTTATTTAGTGACGGTTCAAAGTTACAATGGCACTGAAGAGAGATTTGTCCGTTTTTCACACTTGGGACATTTGCAGCCTCCCCATGGTTTACATGATCAAAATTTGGATGATTGGCAACTTGCTCATATTTATGAAAGTTGCAGTGTTCTGGAATTGTGATCACTTTCCCAACCTTCTGACAAGTGAAGTCAACAGTGAAACCAGATCCACTTAACAACTAGTTACTAACTTAACAACTGCTGTGATTCACTTAACAACTGTGGCAAGAACAATCATAATATGGGGCAAAACCACTGTCTCGCTTAGAAATGTTGGGCTCAATTGTGATTATAAGATGAGGGCTACTTGTACACGTATAGTATATCAGTAAGCATAAATATAATGGATTCATCTGAATTCCTATTCAAATCTCCATGCAGATTATTTGCTTCTTTCTTGTTTGCAAATACTCATGTAACATTTGTGGGTAATTTATAAGGCTTACAGACCATTTTCAGTTCAGTACAATTTATAGAAGTTTGGCCAGAAACTGAGGTTCAATTGCTGGAAAAACTCTTTCATATATGTTCCCAATATTTAAAGCAAAATGACTGAAGTATTGTAGTAGTAATAATTAACAACAACAGGATGTTACAATTTCTGAATTCTGAAACCAATATTTAATATATATTTAATATGGCTCTGTAATAGGAAAAGGGATTCTAAAGTATCTGATGGTGAAATACATTTATTTTAACCAAGCCAAGCATATGCCTCTGCTGCCTCTGAGCAAGGAGGATAGTAAAAGATTCATGGCAACATATTTGTAACTACCTGACTCTGAGTCTCAAGATGGAAACAACAATGTCACCACTAGGACTGTGATGATTGCTACTTTCAAATATTTTTCCATTATCAGTCTTGAAAGCCTGGCATTCTCTTGTGTCAAATGGGCATTATTTACATATTTTCTCCAAATTCACTTGCTTTTCTCTATTCTCTAGAAGGACTATGATGAATATATCAAATGCATTGCAAACAGCTTTATACCAGTGCTCTCCAGCAAACATACAAAATCTTGCTACAGTAGTTTTTCCTTTTCGTGTCTTACTTCATAAAATTATAATTATTAGCAGAAAATAAATTACTCTTACTAATTTGCTCAGCAACATCCAATAGATCTGTATTTTTACCATCAAACTAATCCAATTAAAAAATTATGCTCTGATTTTGTGAAGTCAGGCTTTTTTCAGTGAGACTATCTATGCTCAAGCTGCATTCTTCTGGTTTCCTTGCCCTTTAAAGCCAAAAGAAAATGCATACTTAAATTTCCTTTCCACATTTGACAAGCTCATGGCCAGACCTCGCTTACTGACTGACTAATAACTTCATTATCAATTATTAAAACTATTTCTACTGCAGAGTAGCCATTTTTTGTTTCATTATCTTTCATTTCTCTAGAACAAGGTGTAAATACACAATTTTTTCATATTAAATCAATGACCCATATTAAATGAGTTATGCATTCCAATAATTGGCACAAAACATATTCTTACCTTCACTTCCCCCAACTTATGCCCTTTCTTTTTCTTTCATCACAGCCAGCAGTCATATAATGGATGGTCACGCTATCACTACATATGAAGAAGCAGGCTTATCTCAAATTTTTTTTAATTCTAAAGTAGCTCACAAACAATACAAATACACGTGTGCAAAAAGTTAGGCACCCTTGGTCAAATTGTACACTTCAATAAATCCTTAAGCGAACAGAAAATGGCAAAATTTCTACATGAAACAAAACTTCACACAACAGTGTTCTACAAATTTCAATGCATACTTAACAATTTACGTGCAGTTATTTACAGATTCAAGGTAAGAAGATACACAGGGGCAGAGGTTTGGATACTCTTTCAGGCAGTACTTTGTAATACCTCCTTTGGCAGACATCTTCTGTAGCCAGCTGATTCGTTCTAGCTTTGCTTTTGAAATTTATTCTCACTCTTCATTAACAGAACTCTTCCAACTCAGAAACATTCTGAGACTTCTTCGCCTGCATTGTATTTTGAGATCTCCCCACAGATTTTCAATAATATCTAGAGGAACTGGGAAGACTATGTTTTCTTGATTTATTTCAGTTTCATGATTTATTTGGAGGTATATTTCAGCTCAATTACCTACATAAATGGAATGTTAACACAATTTAGAAGATGTTGCATGGGCACCGTGATGTAACTGGTACCTGCAGAAACAACTAACTGAAATAGTCTTGAAAATTCAAATGGAAACTTCAGGATAATACAAGAAATGTCACTTTGTGGGGGAAAATAAGTATAAAAAAAGAGTTTACATTTCTAAATAAAGGCTTCATCTTCAACTATTACCTAAAATAATAATTATCTGTCTATATCTAAACGGAGTGTCGCTTTTAGCTGCTATTCAGTCAAAAAGCATGGAAAACATGTAAAAAAACTTTTCAGCTTTTTTAATGATTTTATTATAAACATGTTTTCTTGACATCAAAAATCTCAGATTTATCTAGGTTAGCCCATCTGAATAAAATTCCCATAGAATGCCAAAGAATTCTTTAAATAAATTTTAACTGATGAACATGAACCTCAGCATTACATGCTAAATATATTTCACCCCCAATATCAGAGGTCTACTGATAATGAATGGCTCTGATCCAAGTTTATATTAACCAGAAAAGTAAATGTTATGATGAATAGTTTATTCTTGACCCCAAAAGTTGTTACTTTTCATCTGCTACAGAAATGGAAGGGGAAAGAACCACATCAGATATACAAAGGACATCTGTGTCCTAAGCATCCACATCAACATAACAGTTCAGTTCAGTTCAGAAGACCAATTTATTTGCCAGGAGTTACATCGGAATAATCCTTCAATACACCAGCCAAATGATCATTGTGCGTTTTGAACCTCCGTTTCTTCTGAGATGCTGGCTTTTTCCTCTTCTGGATAGGAAGCTAAAAGAAGAAATAAGTCACATTTACGAGAGCCCTGTTCCCCCAAGGATTTTCACAGATAAGGATCCCATAATACAGCTTTCTCAATTGTAGTCCCCCACCTGTGGAATATCTTGCTCCCCACTACTCCTATGATGAGCTGCCACAGAGAGGCCAAAACTGGCTCACGGAAAGAGCACTGAAAGGAATCTCAAGTTTGGAGTCTGCCTCTTTGGAATCTTTCAATTATGGTTAATAGTTGTTGTTGCTAATTTTGTTCAAACCAAATTACAATTTGATTATGGCCAGCTGCCAGCAAAAAAAAACAAAAAAACTTTAAATTTCAAAATACTGTTGCATTCTTTAAGCTAGATAATGAAACTGATATATTGTAAGTGATCTGAAAATTCCTGTTGGTTAATAGAAAGGCTGCATAATAATCTGACCTTCCTGCTATTATTACTAAAAAATGAGATATTAAATGTTGACACAAAGCCAAATAAAATCTAAATGTAAAAGCAGGTGTAATCATTTAAATGTTTCTCCTGTTGCTTTTTTAAATTTTTGGTTCCTGCTGTCACAGCTGCTCTACTTGGGAATAGGCAGCATAGAAATATCAGAAATAAACAATTAAACCTATTTGAGCCTTTAGAGGATTGTACATAACTCCTTTTTAAATAGAACATAAACTATACAGGTAAGCCATCCTGTAAGCCATACACAGGTGTTTTATCCAGAAATGATTAGAAATTATCCAACATCAGTTTTGCAGATCCAAACCATTTTTGAAGCAGTGTGGTGAAATCTTTTGGCTATTACTAATGAGGGCATGAGTTTTTAAAAAATGTTCCGGGGAGGTCCTGAGCAATCCTACCCCATCCCAAGACTGGAATTTTCCATTAGGGGATTAAGGGACAAAAGGAGTATCTTAAATTAGAACGTTTTAAGACATCTACCCTGTTTCCCTGAAAATAAGCCCTCCCCAAAACAGCAGCAGCCATGAGGTGACCACGCTTGCTGCCTCCAGTACCTCAAAAATAATAAGACCTCCCCAAAAATAAGGCCAAGTGTTTCAGGAGTCAACACAGTACTTTGTTTCTGTCCAATCTCCAAAAGATTTTGATATAGAAATAAAGTAAGCTAATATAAGTAAACAATTCTTTCAGAATTGCAATGCTTTTGTTAAGCAAATCTAGTTCTACACAAAGCTACATACACCAACTTCCCATTGGGGCTCAGCTTTCTAAGGTGCATGCAAGCCCTACAGTTGTAAGGACCAAAATGTTTAAACTGAGAGCACATATCATAGTTATGGATTCTTGCAAAAAAACTGATTGATAGTACTGAGCAAAGGCATAAAAAACGTGCATTGCCCTGACCACTCTTTCTAGTTCATAATTTACAACTCTTGTATTGCCAAACACTCAGCTCTCTTTCTAAGCATCAGAGTCTCTGTTTCTTTTTTTGAAAGGGAGAAGTCAATTCTTTGTCCTTATTGTGGAATAGGAATAAATTAGAGCTATATAAAACTTACAAGTGCATCCCATTCCAGTCTCAAAAGGTTAGTATATTTTCATTCTTGAAGACTGAAGGCCAGACCAGATATTATCTGAACAAATGTGCAAATCAGTTGTTCTCACTTCAAGGCTTAAGCACTCCTGCAAATGTCCCCATTTCTCCCATAATTAGCATTATTTAAAACATGGCTTTGTGATCCAAGTTTGTTCTTGTACTTCTTATTTTTCCAAGAAGCCAAGGCACTTGCATGTGGTTTCAAATATACATAAAGGCCAGATTGTACAATTTATTAAGCACTTGCTAAAGGAATCATATGGTAGTATTTGAAAGGATTTGTAATTCTGCTCCTTTTGAATTTTAGGGAATTTTATTTATGCTGGACAGTGGGAGAAAGACAGATCTCCATGCGAAACCATATTTCAGGATATTTTTGAATTTCTGTGCATGTAACACTCTCTCCTCTCTTGGGGGCAGTACACATATGGGTCAATATTGGTTTATCTTTGTCTTAGGAATCTATGCAGTCCAAAGCAAGCAGCAATAGGCAGGAAGGAACCAAGTCATTTCTCTGCAGCGACAATGGATTGCTATCATGGGTAACAATGAAGCCTCTAAACTAAAATAAGACCCAAATGAGAGAACTGCCTCATTTAATGTTAGAAAAATAGATCCAGTCAATTCCCTTGTAATCTCATTCTCTTAAGCAATCCATTCATCTTTCCCTCTTGCATGCTTAAAATATCTTCATTTCCTATAATTTAAGAGTATTCATTCTGATGAAAGAAAAGGTTTATAGAAAGTTGCTTACTAATTTCTTTGGGCCTACATCTTGCATAGAGGAAATACCCTGGCGTTTCAGATAGTCTTCTATCTTCTCTTCATCCATAGAATCCACAGGAACACTCCTCCAAAGTTTTTGAAACTCTAAAATCCCAAAATGAATACTCATTAGTTTCTTTATTCCTTTCATAATTATACTGCTCAACTGAAATCCCACATTGACTGCAATGCTATATAAAATAGTAATAACAAGTATAACCTTTATTATTAATTGTACAGAATAAGGAAAAGGGGCTGAGATACGTAAATATTAGCATACAAGAATTCTAAGACAGAAGAACTAAAATTAGATAATTACAAAATGATTTAATGTTTAAATATATGCAATCCCAATTACTATTAAATATTTGTGCCACAGTGAATAAAAAAGGGCAAAGTAAATACCAATTCCCACTCTCAAGAGTTCCATCAATCTCTTGGAATCTGCCTCTGCTCCCAGACTGGGGTTATGTTTAGTATGTTTATGGAGGCCTTGTTGAAGTGGTCATGTTTATAAGAGCTGTGATGGCGCAGTGGTTAGAATGCAGTACTGCAGGCTACTTTTGCTGACGGCCAGCTTGCTAGAAGTTTGGCAGTTCAATTCTCACCGGCTCAAGGTTAATTCAGCCTTTCATCCTTCTAAGGTGGGTAAATGAGGACCCAGATTGTTGGGAGCAATATGCTGACCCTGTAAACTGCTTAGAGAGGGCTGCAAAGCATTGTGAAGCAGTATAAAGATAGTCTAAGTGCTATTGCTATTACCTAATGAAGAAATGAATTTATTTTAAAGCTAAAGAGAATTGGAGCCTAAATGCAGTCCAGATTCACCCACAACTGAATGGATATAGGCCTACGAAATACAAAGGGCATTGAAAGTTACAGCAAACCTGCAGAGTGTTGTTATTGCTCAATTTCATTAGAGCAAAATGTGGCTGGCTGATTGAGAAGGCAGATAATTTTTCCCATAACCTCTTTCTGAGAATTAAGTCAAATGCAAATTTAAGGAAGGAAACATTTTCTCTGGAGACAGGAAATGACCATCATCGCTAGGTATTGCTCACAATGATCGGCAGGCTGACTGGGCAAATTCGCTGGACTTGCATGTCGTTTTTCAAGATCAGAACTATAACAGATTTACACCAATTAGCTGACATTTGAAGTATGCAATATGTAGATGTGAATAGTTTAGCCAAAACTAGAGCCCCATCAATCAATATTTGATACTGAGATTTCAGAGCAGATTTACTTTTTTTTGGCTAAGAGAAGTTTGGTGATCTCAAATAGCTACTAAAGTCCAACCCTGTGTGTTTTTTAGATCACTATCTGAAGCAGACATGCAGCTGATTTGGAGGTGTGCCTACATACTGGAAGAGGATATTTGTTGGTCTTTTGTTATTTTTTCTTAAGGACAATACAATAGTCCTTGGATTACAATGGCAATTGGGACTGCAATTTTTATCATAAGTAATGTGGATATAAAATGCAGTGCTAGGAGATCACATCACTTAGCAATGGCAATCCTGGCAGTCCTGGTTGCTGTTGTTAAGGGAGGACCACACGTGATTGTGAACTGAGAAGAGGCAGGAGTCCAACATAAGCAGGATGGTGGGTGCTATGGACCCGTGTCAAAGCTGGCACTACAGAGCATAGGCAGGCAGATACTATGGGCAGGCTCTATAGGGTGAGGGTAGATGCTACAGGCAAGCACCTGCCTGTAGGTAGATGCTACAGCAGGTACTGTGGGTGGATCTACAGATTATGGACACATAGGCAAAAAAGCTAGGATGCAACCTCCTCCTAGCTTCCCCATTGACTTTGGATTATGGGAAGGTGAGAGGGAAAGCAGAAGATGGTGATTACATGACCGTGAGATGCTGCAACGATAATTCCGTGCCAATTGCCAAGAGCCTAAACTATGATCACATTTAGTGCTATTGTTAACCTTGCGTGCCCTCAGAAATGGCTCCATCGCCATCAGTGACTTACCTTATTGGGTGTCTATATTGTTTTTTTTTTTTTACCCAATCGGTTTTAACTAATGGACTTATTGACACTTTGGCAAATGGAGTTTCTCAGCCTAATCACACTATTCAAGTCGATGAAGGATATACAGGTAGTTCTCAACTTAGGACCACAATTAAGTTCACAACGTAGGATCACAATTAAGTCCACAATCTAGGTTGTGTGGCAATCATGTGATTTCCTTGCTCAATAACTGCAATCCCAGCTCTCTCCTTTGTAGTTGAGACAAGTACCTGTTCTTACATTATTTTTGAAGGCTAGAAAGAGCCTCAGAAACATCATGCAAAATGCCATCTGTTTTTTGGGAAAATCACCGTTTTCTACAGTTGCGGCTAACGTTGTTTAGCCACACTTGTCAGCAGCTGCACGGAAAGAGAAGGTAAGCAGACCTATGTGGTAGGGTGGGAAGAAGGCCAAAACCTTCTAGGAGTGGTGGGGAGGAGAAGTGGTGGGTTGTGGTAGAGGCCCAGTCTTCCAGGAGTGGTGGAAAGGCCCGTATACTGGTATGTCTAGCCAGCTGAGGCCTCCCAACCCACAATGGAGAAAACCTGGAGCACTCCCATGGTAGTAAAGTCAGGCGCACTGCCAGAGTGCCCACATTTTTGTCACTACAAAGCGCTGGAATGTTCAGAACTTTGAGAATGGATCATATGTTCCTTTATTCAACACCATCATAATTTCAAACGGTCACTGAACAAATGGTTATAAGTCAAGACTACCTGTAAAAGCATCTGCTATTTCTCAGTTGATAAACATTCTATGATTGATACACTGGTTTTGATTTATTTATTTTGGTGGATGGTATTTTCATCCTATCATGCTTTAAAGAAACCTTAATAATAATAACAACTTTACATGGGTTTGGGAATTATTTCACAATACTTCGTGGGGTTTAAAACTTATTATCAATGCATCCTTTGATATATTTGTGAATATTAGTTCAGTGTATTTGTATGATTAATATTAAACAGCCATTGCACTTGACAGTTTTAATATGCTAGGCAACTACTGCCATTAATATCTCATCCCACTGTTTCTCCTTATCATCAAAAGAAAATATAACATAATTATCTTTGATGCTTTCTGATCCCCAATGGCAACATTATGCAGCAAATCCAGAGATCCCTGAATACAATGATCTCACCAAACTGGAAAGAAATTGGCTGTCAGCAACCACATGTTCCCTACGTCACTTGTTTTGGATCCAAAGTATAAAAGATTCATTGTACTATACTCAAGGTTTTAAAATTGCATTATAATACAAAGTGACTTTGAAATAACTCCCAAATTCCTCAAGCCAAATATTTTGCCTCTTGATCACAGAAAATAAAGGGGACAAGAGCAGCAAAACTCAGATAAACTGCAGGCAACCTGCCTCCATATATCTTTTCAAGTGCTTTCCTGGAATGCCTTTATCAAGGCTGCGGCTGGTACAATTTCATTTCCCTTCATTCCATACTGATGAGGTCAGACAGAGTCTGTCAATGGGCCTTGTTCACAAGCCATAAATAAAATGTAAAGTATAATTCAGGAAGTTCTTTCAAGTATTTCTACCTATGCAAAGATTTGTTTTGGGTACTGAATAAATAATTTGGGCAGCCTGGTGCAAACCAAAGCAATAATCCATAACATTCTTTCTTTTATATTGGTTTTACAGAGCTCTGCTCAATACACTGAGTGCCAGCTCTTGGATATTTCTTCTCAAGTCATGAAAATTCTAGTACTTCAGACTTCAAAAAGGACCAAAAGCAATCTATTGGAAATATTATATTGAATCTTGATTTTAAAAGCAAATCCTGGTGTAAACAAGTTTTTTGTGAATACAGAGAACACCAATGAGTCTCCAATGTCCCCAACCAAGTGATCCCTAGTGCTAGAGTTGGCAAAACATAATTCTCTGTATCAAGAAAGATGAGGTGCCCAAGGGAGCTGCCATACAAGGGCTTCCATTGATCCCATTAGTCATTCTGCTCAAACGTCCATCTCTCACTACACAGAAGTTGTTGCACATTTCTTGTACAGTCTTATATTCTTATGGTTTCATATACATTGTGAGTATGCAAATCCACATTTATAAAATAGAAATGTTGCAAAGAAAGCATATTTTATAATAATTATTACAATGGCACTATATAAAAAGTATTAAAATGTTTCAATAGTCTCTGTAGAAAAATTATTGCATTGTCCCCCATGACTGGGATAAACTAAAGCAGATGCTGGCCCTTAATTACTATGGTAATTCTACTAAAACACAGATAGTATAAGAGGAAGTATAATACTTGAAAACCACCTCAAGCATGCAAAACAAAAGTGAATATAAGCAATTTAAATAATTAATTGTCTTATTGACTCAAAATAGTACTTTAATGAGGTGCAAACTGTGTATTTCATTGAAATGAAACATCAAACACAAAACATAAGAATTACAGGGTTGGAAGGCATCCTGGATGCTTTTTAGTCCATCCAACCACCTAGAGCAGGAGACTCTTATCCATAATATCCTAACATCCAGAACATTACAATGCCTCTAATCTTACACACTACCATTATGAAATAAGCAAGATTGAAAAGTCACAGTAAAAAGTCTACACAGTATTAAAGTCAAAACATTAGCAACTTCAGGTTGTTCTCAATTTACCCAATTAAGCATTTTGATTAAGCCAAACTATAGATTAGAATAGAACAAAATAGAACAGAACAGGATAGAACAGAATAACAGAGTTGGAAGGGACCTTGGAGGTCTTCTAGTCCAACCCCCTGCCTAGGCAGGAAACCCTAC